>JAWPHD010001813.1:0-293075 GCA_037043455.1 Cyrtodaria siliqua | reverse complement strand
TACATTTGTTTATTATATTATAAAAAATAGTTGTGGTTGGTTTGCGTTCCTTTCTTGTTTCATTTGACGCATAACCATTATAAAGAATTGAATTGAATGTTGTTTAACGGCTCATCAACACAGTATAGGTTATTTAGAGCCGCCCCAGAGAGAGGGGTAGGATACATAGGAATCCGGGAACCTGCCCTACTCTTATTATCGAATAGATTCCTATGGTTCTTTAACGTGCTCGGAGGATAGACCGATACACGGGACCGCCCGGTTTACGTCCCCATCCGACGGACGAGGCTAAGGTAAAGTGTCTTGCCCAAGAACACACCGACGGAACTCAGTGGCACCACGGAGGATTGAACCCGGGGCCTCCGGTTACAAATCCGCCGCGCTACCGACTGCGCCACGCCAGACCCCCATTATAAAGACGCTGCATATAAGTTGCATATAAGTCACATGTACCATAGCTCTAATGGGTTTACTTTGTTCTTGTTTGTGATATAATTTTCATAAACCTGAAGGTCTGAGCCTAAACCGTGCTTTAATGCCGGTATATTTCATCCGTGTTATGAATGACAGATTCGGCAGTTATACCATGCTCAATTTTACGCGCGCGCAGCTGTAATTTACTCACAACCTGTCAATCAAAACGACTATACCATTACTCAAAAAAACACTCCTTGACATTGCATTTTCCCAATAATATTAAAAGTCAATTGGCTGAAATAATCAAAACATGGGTCATGTTCATGCTGCGTGATAATGCTATTTTTTTTATTGGATCGAGCTTTTATTTTTACTGAAATCGGCATCGCCCTAAAACTTCTTGCACATGCGTAGTTGGATAAATGGCTCTGGTACAAAACATTTATAGCATATTGTTCTCGTACATTGTATGCGGTTTATACTGCACTCTCGGGCCTGCGGTCCCCGAAAAGCAGGATAAATCGCATATACCCGTAAAAGTATGCAATACATATTACACATTTATGTATATGTAGATTCGAGGGGATTTAAATACACAAACTTCAAGAATCCGTGTGTCCCTGTAAAGCAAGACTTAAACATTAAAGCAAATATTTCATTATAGAAAACTGCCCTGCTTAAAATATGGAATTTTTGTGTGTGCGTACGTGCGTAGGCGCGTGATTTTTCAATATCCATATTAGACACAGTAGAGTTTGAACTCGTTGAGTGTGTCGTTCTGTATTGTTAGTAATTAAAATAACGTAGTTTTAGTTGATATATCGATCGTTATTAACATAAAGATTTTAAATGCAAATGTTTGACGGCCCTTTAAGGGTAACCTCTATATATCCTCCATGCTTTTTTTCTAATGATATATGCCTTGGGTTGGTAATAGCGTCTTTTCACCTAATCACACACTGTTTGGCAAGCACGTTTTACCGTCTCCACCTTGTGTACATGCTACAGCTAAATTACTGGCAAAATTCCTTCAAATTGATCCACATATACTAACTTCAGCATGGTTAAATAAATATAAAGATGTCAGTTAATTTATACGCTCAGTCCCTTCTTCGTCTTGTGTGCCTTACTTCGTGTCTTACGTCATCTCTAGTGCTGTCACAAAAAAAGGCCAGGCCTGCCCCACTTCCCACTTATCGGTGTACCTCTGTCATTCATGGTGAACATATCAGAGTGGCATCATAACGTGCTCCTCCCCCTCCTCCACGAAACTTGAATATAATTTGCTTCAGTTGACATCCATGTTACAGTAAAAGTTGACAGTATCTTCAACTGTAATTAGTTCAATACTGATGCTTAGGTTATGACTTCACATTAAGCTATGTGGTACAATATTTGCAGCTGCAGTATGTTAAAAAACAACGAACCTATACTATCTTTAAAATGTCAAAGTACTTACTTTGGTTTAAACCTTTTATTTCAAAGATACGATACTATACAAATGTTAAATACAATAACAAATGGATTGGAAAGAAAGCAGAGTGCTTCCAGTAATTTATTATATTGCATCACTTTTTCTTCGTCTATTACATAAACAACTGGGAATACTTATAGTAGATTAAGTGTTACCATTACTGTGTATTACAATTACTTGTATTATTTAGACCAGTGTTGCGTTAATGCCCAAAGAAGAAACAGACACGTTTGAACTACACATATTCGGCATTAAAAACGATGGGAGCACATCCTTCAAAAGCAGATCATGAGAAGGAAACAAAGGGTAACATTTTTTGATCGTAGTAGTGTTAATAAATAGCATTATCCCATTTCCTAATAGCTCGTATTCATTATGATGTTTCTTGGTTCAGGAAAACTTTATATTAACTTGTAGACCTTGAATGATTACAGTGGATTTCGTCTAACTTTTCTATCAAAGCTTAATTTTAAAAAATAGCTTGAACGTTTCACAGTTCTCAATAATCCCGTAGACATTGAGGTTCATCTGACAATCGATGTTCGAACTTTTGATTATTTGAGCATTCGAGTGTTTGTTCGTAACAATAGTTTTCATTTGTTTCCGTTGACGACATTAATTAATGTTAACGAACAAACAATCTTATATTCAAATAATCAAACGTGCAGAAATGACATTAGTAAACATTTGTTGCTCGAATACAAACAAACATGTCACACAAAATCACTAGTTTTCGAAAGTTGCAATCGCTATCCTGCATATAACCTGGCCATATTGCATTAAATACCTACTAGTCTAAAGACAAAATCCTTTGACATGCAAATGTGTCCCAAGATTTATTATATTAACCAAATCGATAAAAATTGATATCGTACCGTGAGCTATATTTGGCACTGTTTAGCTGGGGATTTGGCTAATATGATATGACTTATCATAGACAGTTTGTTTTTGTTTATTTATTTTCATTCTATTTATTTATTTCCTCCTTTTTTTCTAAATATAATGTATTGGGTAGTTAAAATTACAGTCATGCTAGTGTTAGTATTCCTTTTTTGTTGTTGATATTTTAGTGCTGATCTTAGTTTCAGACCGTATCTCAAATGGTATGCTTCATTGTAGGCGTGTCTTTATTTGTACTTTTATGTTTCCCAGCTCATGGCAAATTTTATGGTATTTAAGACCCAAAGGTTAACGCAGGACATACTGTACTTTACATACATCGCTTAATAGTCACACATTGACAAAACAAACAAATTACATTGTTCTACTATGCACGCCTCTTTGTAGACGTGTCTTTATTTGTAATTATGTGCGCCAGCTCATGGATATTTCGGGTAATCGAGAATCTAAATTGACACAGGACGTCATGTACTTTATAGACATCGCATAACAGTTACACATTGACAACATCAACTAAATCAATTTTCTACTACGGATTCAATTAATGAATATTTCTAAACATACAGGTACACCTTTTAGAGCTTTTTTGTCGTGAAATAAATAGGTGGTGATACAAGTAGATAGAAATGTGCAGATGTTATGTAAATATTGTTAATAATGCTAGTCTGGGAGCTGGTACACATTATTGTATCCCCAGAACTGAGCCATTTGAAAGCGATACACATATAGCGCATGTTTTTATTGAATGATAAACTTATGATAAAAATAGTTCGTAACTGTAATTTGCTGAACTGTATTTACCTTCGTTTTAATTGATATGATATTTATAACTGCACACCAACTCCAAACAATTTATTACAGTTTCAGTTCGGTTGTATTGCAAACGCAATGACGCGTTATCAGACGAAGTTGTCAATGTATTGAAAGAAGAGTTAAGACACTACTTCAGAGATGAGGTTGATGTACAGTCTGTTAAATCGATTGCATTACCTGGTATACCTAGTTTGATCCTCTGTTTTAACACAACTAGACTTGAAGAGGACATTTCTGATGTGAATATACCTGGTAAGTAGTGTGTTTTTTAATCCGGTATTTAGTCTAGGTTCAGTCGTTAATATGTCTTTAATATTTGATAATATTTATTTACTCTTGACGTTGTTTTAACTTTTCTTTCACTTCTGTTGATGCAGTCATGGATGGACCAATTGAGATTTTTGAGATTGTTCTTAAACAACTACATATTGGAGCACAGGTACGCACAGTTTAGTTGCATAATTGATTGAATTTATACAGAACATTTAAATAAACATGTTATAGGTTATACATGCGGATGTTGGTTACACGATAATATCGAATGTTATATTTTGACAATAATGTACGCTAAAAATGTCGATGTACAATATGTCCCGCAATACATCTTGCTGAGCTCGTATTAGAGGCACGAGCCGAACAGTACAGCATCAATCACACCCTTTTATCTCTGCTCAAGTTCAAGCAATATGTCTGCACATATTAATATCAAATAACACAAGCAATGTTTTACGCAATCGTAAAATAGCTGCCGAGAACAAATAACGTTATATCTGGGTTAGAACTGGGAACAAAGTTTAACATAATAACCGATCAAGTCACGGGTGTTCAAACAATATTGAAACAATAATGATGTATGGAAGGCGTATACACGCCACAACTTTCTTCCCAATGTTTACCATCAGATCTTCCTACCAAACAGTTTGAATCTAGGTTGACGACCTCGCTTTACTTTGGCCAAATCCTTGACATGCGTCAAGTACACATCAGCGCAAAAATACAAGTGTTCATATGTAAAAGATGCGTGTGCGTTAGCGTGCGTTTCAACACAAATAAACTTCTCACTGCTACCATGAGCAATTATAAGATTGTGTTATCAAAGTGACAAACTTAAAGAAACATGTGCAGTTATGAAAACCATATATAAATCCGTTCCGCATCAAATAACTATTTATTAGTTCATAAAATAAAGACAACCTAGTTAATGCATTTACGTTATGCTAGTCTGAGTACGTGGATATGTAATGCCTTTCTGTTCCCGTCAATTCCAATATCGTGTGTTTAACCGAAAATTCGGGAAAGTACTAGATTTGAAGCTTTCAATCGAGAAAGAAGGAGAACAAATAGCTAAATTGATTAAAAGATATATGATTTGAATTTCTTTATCGATAATTATCCGTACATACACAGAGATGTTCTCAGGGCAACATATTGTGTGGTATAGTAAGTAAAGTAAGTAAGTAAGCAAGTAAGTAGTTTATTACAGTGGCATTTTCATATACAATTAAACAAAACTTATACTGAAGCGAAAAAGAAAAGCAACTCGGGTATTTCCGTGATATATTGTATGTGTGATATATTGTATGTAGAATATGCTGCTGTTAATCGAATGGTACATCGCTACCTAAGACATTGTCTTTGGGAAAAAAAACACTAAAACAACACATAACAAAGCATCTAATATTCCTTCAGTATATGTATCTATGTATCTAGGTATCTATGTATCTATGTGTGTATATATGTATCTATGTATCTCTGTATCTATGTATCTATGTTTCAATGTATCTATCTATGTATGTGTGTATGTATGTGTGTGTATGTGTGTATGTGTGTACGTATGTGTGTGTGTGTGTGTGTGTGTGTGTGTGCCTGTGTATGTATGTATGTATGTATGTACATACGTGAGTCAGTGAGTGAGTGAGTGAGTAAGTGAGTGAGTGAGTGAGTAAGTGTGTGAGTGAGTGTGTGTGAGTGAGTGAGTCAGTGAGTGAGTTAGTGAGTGAGTATATATCTATCTATCTATCTATCTATCTATCTATCTATCTATCTATCTATCTATCTATCTATCTATCTATCTATCTATCTATCTATCTATCTATCTGTCTATATGTCTGTCTGTCTGTCTGTCTGTCTGTCCGTCCGTCCGTCCGTCCGTCCGTCCGTCCATATATCTATCTATCTATCTATCTATCTATCTATCTATCTATCTATCTATCTATCTATCTATCTATCTATCTATCTATCTATCTATCTATCTATCTATCTATCTATCTATCTATCTATCTATCTATCTATCTATCTATCTATCTATCTATCTATCTATCTATCTATCTATCTATCTATCTATCTATCTATCTATCTATCTAACTATCTATCTATCTATCTATCTATCTATATATCTATCTATCTATCTATCTATCTATCAATCTATCTATCTATCTATCTATCTATCTATCTATCTATCTATCTATCTATCTATCTATCTATCTATCTTGAATTGTTTCAGGGATTCTGTAAATCACAGCAACCTCCCAATATTTAACCCCAAACTACACACATTTAGTTAAATTGCTAAAAATCTGTTCCGTTTTGAATTTCAACATGTTAACATCTTTTATTTTATCCACACCCTGTTTTGAGTATTCACAGTAAAACAAATAATTAAGTGCATCCTTAGGTCATAGACCCAACTAGTCTCTCATCCAATCAAAACGAGGCTTATGTATGCATTAGACATAGGACCTTACATATACTATTTATGCCAATCAGACTGTCTTTTGCAATAGGGTACTGTAACCAACAACCCACGTGCAAATTATTATTCAAAACACGTTAGGATTTGACTGACGAAAGAGCGTCTTATAATTTATAGATGACATCATTGTTAGCATACATTATATTGTAGAACAACAAAGGAACCTCTGTTACTGATACAAAAGTAATGGAAAGTACTGCGTTGATGTAATAGATGCACATAGAGAAATAGAAAACATTGTTTTGATTTCGTCTCGATTTCTGACCAAATATATCTACTAAGACGTTTAAATTGTTTTATCTTGAAGAACATTTCTCAGTATTAAATCTATCTATCTATCTTGAATTGTTTCAGGAATTCTGTAAATCACAGCAACCTCCCAATAGTTAACCCCAAACCACACACATTTAGTTAAATTGCTAAATATCTGTTCCATTTTGAATTTCAACATGTTAACATCTTTTATTTTATCCACACCCTGTTTTGAGTATTCACAGAAAATTTCAAGATGATTTGGTCAGAAACAGCAGTAGTAAAACAAATAATTAAGTGCATCCTTAGGTCATAGACCCAACTAGTCTCTCATCCAATCAAAACGGGGCTTATGTATGCATTAGACATAGGACCTTACATATACTATTTATGCCACTCAGACTGTCTTTTGCAATAGGGTACTGTAACCAACAACCCACGTGCAAATTATTATACAAAACACGTTAGGATTTGACTGACGAAAGAGCGTCTTATAGTTTATAGATGACATCATTGTTAGCATACATTATATTGTAGAACAACAAAGGAACCTCTGTTACTGATACAAAAGTAATGGAAAGTACTGCGTTGATGTAATAGATGCACATAGAGAAATAGAAAACATTGTTTTGATTTCGTCTCGATTTCTGACCAAATATATCTACTAAAACGTTTTAATTGTTTTATCTTGAAGAACATTTCTCAGTTTTAAATAATCTTTTAAAACGCTATACATATCTCAAGAGACTTTATTAATTTTAATAAACACACTTTAAAGCATTTATTTTCAGGGTCTTCAGACATCGCTCTTGTTATTCTGCATTGTACAAGTAAATCCGCTCTTCCTACAATGCCAAGTGCAGATATTCTTACAGGATATAAGTCCTTTGGTGGAATATTTGATGTGGCGTACGAGTCTGGTAACGGGTTCTATCAGTGTGACATGAACGAGTCTATCTCCCAGATTGTTAAATTCATAGAAGCAAAGCAAGGTTCGAAATCTACAAATAAGTATTCATATTGTATTATACTATAAACGTAAGGACCGCTTAATATTATGTTTGTGACTGTGTTAACCCCCCAAACCCTTAACAACAGACCTGACACATGCACATAAAACAAAACAATCTGTTCGGATATTCACAATAGTGTAGTGTACATATAAAGTGAATCCAGCTACTTCGTTGGAATAGGTTTGTGTTTGTTTATATTTTTCTTTCAATATATTTACTACTTTGATTACTGTATAAAAATATCGAATGTATCCGTTATAATATAAATGGTAAAAGCCATGTCCTATACTATCTATTATTATATATATTACCATACTGGTTTAGTATTGGATCAAACTTATGTTCCATTTGCATTTTAGATGAATAAAGCAACTGTATATGCTTCATTCATTATGTAAATTAACTAAACGCAATTTTAAGATTTTACACTTCGATTGATTTTGGTTGGTATGTATGTATGTGTCTTTTATAAAAGTTGGTATAGAAGTTGACAAGGATTAACAGAGCGCATTCAACCAAACATACACACACAACATAGACACCAACAACAAGGACAAATAGAAGCAAAGTATGCAAGACAACAAACATAAACGGGCCGACAATAGGGGTACTGAAACGGCAAAATGGACGCTGGGGTTTTAAACCAAGTTCTCGGGTGTATCAAACCTCACTATTACCCTATTGACATCCAAGTAAAACGGGACATTGTACTTAAAGAAATCTCCTAAATGCTATATTCTCTAACACAGGCAACAATAATAGGCTATATAAATCAAATACGAAGATGATCATGTATACATGAATATAATTGTCGCAAGATGACTCTAGTGGTTGGGGCTAACTCAGGAAAGAATCAATGACGGTGAATGCATTTACATAAGTTTAATGCAACTTTTAAAATATGTTAAATATATATACAATTATCTAAAAAAAACAAGCGAATACACAAATGAACTATGAAAAGAATGTTCTCATGAACGTTTAAGACGTTCTTAGTATTGTAACAAATACTGAATGTATAAGACACTAAAGTGTTGTTAAAGTTATAACAATGTTGATCTATGATCTAGCGAGATAACTGTGATGCGCGAGAGCTCATGAAGATGATGATGCGCGAATCCAATGGGTGATTGTCATCAAATGCCTTCTATAAGGGTTGATGACGCGATGTAATGATGGTTAACCTTCACTGAGGTTGTGTGTGATGTTCCTCCAGTGAGGACTGATAACGGGCCCAGCTTGTGTCACGGGGGTTGTCGCTACTAAAACCTGGCCATGCTGCGCAGGTTCGGCGACCGTCTCCACCGCTCTTTACGTTATAAGTGGACGCTTAGCTCCACTCCGGAATATCCAAACCTGGATGGCTTATATCCAACCCTGGACGGCTTAGGCTGTAATTATACATACGTTTTAGATGTCGGTTGACACACATAACAATCTTGCATAAGTATCATTACCCAAACAATTCATTATTCAATAAATATATGTAAGCTGTACTAATGATGAGTAGCAATGTATACATATTCTACAACGCCATGTATATGCCATGTACGTCGCTGTTAATCAATGCCCCTAATATATGTAATATAAAACATGATCAAATCACTCGTATATTACACTCACTGAGTTATGCATGCACACATGAATGTCAACTAATGACCACATTATACTACGCTATGCATACGCGTCGAACATTTATCCTAGTCACTCATCTCATTGTTAACTAATGTTAAAAATCGTGTGTTACAATCACTGAGTTATACGCCAACGTTAACTAATGCACCTATTATCCACTGTTATCAAATTAATATTGTTTTACAATTAATGATCAATTACAATAATTACATCTAACAAAGTAACTTCAAAATCATATGCTAGTCTAAAGTTAATGTTTGAGAAACATCAAAGCTAACCGGATGTCATAACCGCAAACCAAGATGGCGCCGCCCACTGAATACAAATGTACGATAAAAGTTAATAAAATAAATACTGACCACATATTGCCTATGAATTTCGCCGTCCAACTTATGTTCCAAACAAAGCAACTATTAAGCAATCCCGGCCAGAACTAGGAGACAATGGGTTTTATAGCAAACTTTACGCCCAAACCATTATTTCCCCCGTTCAGTCCGTGACATACGTTGCTAAATTCGCAGTATTAAATTTTACACGAGAGGCCCCTTACACAATTTTGCCTTTTAAGGAAGATAGACCTATACGTTTACATGCATTAGCACAAAACTAAACTTATTACACGGCCTCTCTGGCGGCCACTTAAAATGTGCACGCTTTTACGTGTTACATGAATATATCATGGATATTGTGAATTTGTTTCAACTCAACAATATATAAGGGTGTAACTAACAGCTTACAAGAGCTATGTACGACCAATACGCTCTACCCGTGACATTTTGTGACAATAATAAATACTGAAAATGTGATCCCTTGGAAGAAACAAACACAAAACAAGAGAGAAAAGTAGCAGACCCGGTAAGTAAGCGGTCCCAGAGGTCTACCATCGCTCTACTTGTTGTATCGTGTCCGTTGTTATATCTCATGAATAAACACTGTCTGACAAAAGTGCATACATCATGTAACAAGACACAACGCTTCCATGGTGATGGAATAGATGGAATAGAATAATCAGTGGTTGTTTCACACGTTTTTAGAGCTGTTATTCCTTTACTGAAATAACGTTCTGAACACATTTGTCACAGATCGGATGAAGAAATGTAGGGCATAGACTGTCAACTTTGTTTTAAATACGTCAGGGGCCATAACTCTGTTTTATTAGTCTGATATGGCTAGTTGGTGTTATTTCTCCAACGTTCTACTATGACTGAGATGACTTCATCAAATAGAATGAAATGCGAATGTATGGGTGACATGGATGGATATCAGATACATTAGACACGGCTGGTTTTCAAACTTTTCTGAGCTTTTACTGAAATTAACATTCTAAACAAGTTTGGTAAAGATCAGATGAAAAATGACGTAGCTTCAGATTTAACAAAGCAAATAATAGCATTAAAATGTTAAGGGTCATAACTCTTCTGCTTTTAGTCTGACATGGGTAGTTATTAAATTATCATCACTTTCTTTTCTGACCGAGAAAAGTTCATAAAAATGAAATTTAAATTGTAAATAAAATTGCCGGTGCCGATAAAAAAAGGGCCGGAATGATGGGGAAATATAGTAAGAGTCAGACATGACTGTTTTGTAAACATGTCCGATCTTAGAATATTTAAGAAATCAAGGAACCAATAATAGGGTCCTCAATCAGCTCGATCATCGCAAGTTATAGAGAAAAGCGTAACGGAAAACTGTACACGGTTCGACCACAATGCATGCAGTTCGTTTTGCAAAATAATAGGGTTATTACCTCTCATATTACCGAGTCTACTACTTTTCTCTCGTGATGGTGTTTATTGCCTACAGGGGATGCCTTTTTCAGTCTTAATTACTATGTTAATTTGTTTTTATCCGTAATCGCTGTGTTATATCCGACATTAAGATTATTGAAAATGAGGAATGTTTCGTAAATTAGGTATGTTTTATAGCATTATTTTTTCATCAATAGGTGCATGAATTTATTTATTTAATAAAGTATTTAAGCTAATCCCAGATTAGTCTTTATAATTAATTCTATAAATATAATTATGTATATCCAACAGCAACAATGCAAATTTCGACCTTGTACCCGTGTATTTATTTAAATGTAATGATATAATTATATCCTTTCTATAATTATATATCAAATATATATGATATATAGGCGAGAAATTCCTTGATAATATCGATATTTAAGCATTTCCAGGACCAAATCTGATTTAACTTCGTAGTTTATATAAATAGGCTATTAAATAAAGTCAATTTTATAATTTAATTAAATTCATTTGCATCTCACCATAAACCATAAAAAAACAATATTTCAATAGTTTCAATAGTTAACACAGTTAAAATAGTGTTATTTATACATACTTCGGGGATGCAACAATTAAACATATAGTTAATCAATAAACAAAAGCGTATTCTGATTTGTATAAGCAGAAATCAAACCACGGAGAGACTACTGCAACCTGTTGATGATTGATATTGCCCGTCGCTCATATGTTATATATTGTTTTACCTTAGTAATATTACATTTTCCCAGCTAGTATATACTGTTAACCATAAAAAACACAGTAATTCATGATGTTGCATGATTAAAGAAAAATATTCTTTCTGTAATTGGTCGATCATCAGGAGGCATGCAGTTTTGCACAAATATCGTGTATAATAATGAATGTTGCAAAAAGAAGATGTTATTTATATAGACTATATATATATCTAAATTAACTCTTCGTATACGTGAATAAGCATCAATAAATAACATTTCATTTTTTAGGGATACTTTGAACATGCTTTAAAAGTTCACCGATTTGGATGCTGATCGACCTACAATACATGAGCGTCGTTTGTTTTACGAGTGAATGCGCACCGCCTTATTACGATGTAAATGCCTACAACGTACAGATGTACATGTATGTGTGTGAATGACGTTTTAAAAAAGGAAAAAAAGTCTGGTAAGTCAGTATTCTGTTATTTCTATCATTCTTTCACAAATACGTTAAATAAAGTATTTTTGAAACCGAGGTTGATTTTCGAAGGTTGGGAGTCGGTGGTCAAGCGCGGATATTGTGTATACATTAATGTAAGTGTACTCCGATAAAGCAGTCTACCTCTTTGTATTTATCACTTTTAATGTTGTTTTCTTCTTTGCAACGGTGGATATTTCATTGTTGTTAGTCGTATTCCTACATCAAGGGTGCTATATAATGCCCAATATACGGGTGAGGCATGTGGGGTAAACATTTATGGTCTAAATATTTAGTTTTTAGTAACGGGCAGTACATTGCAACATTATTAACATATATGAAAGCTTTGAAAGAAACACCCAATGATTACGATTTCTACATTTTTGGCCGGAATGTCACGCGTTATTTAATAACATATATGGTCAATACGAAGCTCAACTACGTGATATTTAAATGTTTTCTTTTTGCATAATGCCATTGTGTTTGTTTATATACAGGAAATGTGTCCATGGGAACCTTAATGTTTTTCAGTTGATTAATGAGCAGATTAGTCGAATGTTCCTGCCTTAAAATAAAGTAAGTCATTAAAGAGATTATCGTTATATTATATTTATGTAGATTTAAAGTAAATGATCAAATTATTTCAAAGTTGGTGTACAATAAGTTTAATTTATCTACTTTGTTTTGAACTAGTGGCTGCCATGTCTTATTTGAGTATGATGCAAGTGTTCATTCTGATAGACGGAAAAACACAAACTGTATTACTTTATACACTTTCCCTTGGATGGTATATATAATAACGACGTCAAATTTAAATAAAACATAAAAGGTAATGTTTTAATTTGTTGGTCAGATTCGCTATAATATAAGAGATAATGTATGGTGCTTCGATCCATATGCAGTTTATGGACTGGGTAGTCTGACCTAGAATGTTATATGAACCTTAGCTTCGCTTCGGTCCATATAATACTCTAAGTCTGACTGCCCAGTCCATAAACTTGCATATGGACCTCAGCACCATACTTTATTTTTTAATTAGTTTCCAGAAAATCAAAGCGCCCTGACGCATAACAGCGTAGTTCCGCACTGCACCACAAACAGCAAGCAACTTAAATATACAATGAAAAGGACAATTTGAACGGTCAGTAGGAAATAAGGCCTACTGGTTAGCTTAAATCGATTTTGTGTATACAAAACCTCGCTATTATCCTCTTCAGCGCTCAGATTGACAAGACAGTGTAAATAAAAGTACATACTATCAAAAGGAAATCTCTAGCAATAGAACAACTTATTTTAACCGGGAGATTGTTTTAGGGCGCTATCACTTATTCAAACAGTCGGATTTTACGAAACTATACACTTCCGTTGACTATACCCTTCTCATTGGATGTGCAGCTACAGTCATTGGTGTGTGTTTCTATTAAGTTTGATCAGCTAATCGTTTTGAACATTTGAAATAAATTGTTCCTAAAATAACACCATTAAAAATACAATAAAGGTATTGAAAAAGTAGTATTTTATAACATATTTCTTTCCTCTTTATTTTCTCTTTCTCCAAAATATTATACCTGTTAAAATGTCAGTTTATTGTTTATATAATCATTGAATCAGACGCCGTTTATTTCTGCGATCTCTAGTAAAAGAAGTCTGACCCACTGACCGCAACTAGTACACTCCAAGGTAAATTTTCTCACACTAGTATGGAACACGTTTTCGGAACTACAGGTTTTATATGAACACAAATTAAAGATATATTAACATATGTTTCATACATAATATTGTTACCACCTTACTATTATATTTACACTACATTTTGTTTTGTAACAATCATTTAGTTTCGAAATAGTTTAAGAGCATCCTTCAACCAAGGCACATTGTAGTGAAAATATTGTATCTACAGTGTTAAACGAGGACTGTCATTAGGCGCTCATTCATAGTATTAATTTGTCTTTTGTGTGTATGTGTATTTTTTTGTTGATATTTCATTTTGTTTGCTTTTAAATGATTTTTTTTATGTGTTTGTTTATGTAAGTTTATGCGTGTATCATGAAAAATATAGATTTGTTCATTTAAGAGCTATGCCTGTTTGATAATTGTCTCAGATTTTTAGATATAGAAAAAATTATACATATATATATTCCCTTTTGAGAAATGAAATTGAATAAATCCAGTATGGTTATATATCTTGAGCTAACACAACAAAAAAACAAACTCATGGCTAAGGAGATTGAGCCCCAAAAATGCTAAGCCTAGATTATTGAAAAATGTATAACGTTAAACAACAACTTTATTAATTTATACATTGGTATTGTGTTTACAGATGAACGAGACTTGCAGAAAGTTCACCGCGTTGGTTGGTTGTATCTTACCCGTAATCAACGCCATGTTTAGGCAGGTGTAGAACATACTTTTGCAGGAGAAGATTAACTAACCCTGACGCACTCCATCGCACATATTCTTGGTCTCCGAGTCATCCTCTGTAGATCCAGGCAAGTGGCGAACTTAAAAGAGTCCGACAAGATCCAGGCAAGTTGCGAACATACGTGTGACAAGTAGCATCACCGTCTGAAAGCTCTCTGAAAACGCTGGAATTACTTTTAAGACATTTTAATACCGTCATATAGAAAAACTGAAGACTGGACGAGTTATTCATTCGCGTCAAGACTCAACTCTAAAAACTGTTGGACTACAAGACATATTGTAAAACTATATTTCTTATATAAATATTGTTACACAAACGTCGCTGATGCCTACAGCCAGAATCTTGTTAACTTGGTGTCCTGGATCAAAACGAAGGCAGCGCCTGAATATGGTCATTCTCGTGAACAAGATGTTGAACTTCTCTTGCATGTATATGTTTTAACGTTCTTTAAAAGCAAAGACATGTGTATTAATGTGTTAACTCAGGTTACGATAATACGACCACATGCATCATCTAGGTTTACTACATCTCATAGATAGACCAAAACAAACCAATCAAAACTGACATATTGTGATTTTAAGGTATCAAGCATAGACATGGATTTGAAACATTATAATGTGAAGCACAGCTAATTAAGCTAAGTAAGCAGACAGCTGCAGAGCCCGAGATACATTTTGATCTAAATTGGAAATAAATGAAACGGGGTTAATTAAATTAATATAGCTGCATTATGCATGTGCATTTAAGCCTAAATGATATTATTTAATAAAGTTTCCTATTTAGTTTGAAAAGGTGTAAAGTAAATAAATAAAACACAAAAACAACCATTTTCAACAAAGTAACTGTAAGAAAATATTTAACTAGAACATTAAATAACTCATGTAGTATGTCGAACATTTTAGTTTAAAATTAGATACAAAAGTCGAACAGGAGAGCATACAAGGAACATAGTCAGCCACAAAACACGCACAAAGAAAAACAACAGCTACAAAAATGAATAAAAGGCAAGATATTACATCACAAACATCAATGGGTTGACAATAAATCAACCTCCTTTGAACGGTCGGTGGTAAAATATGCAACTCCCTGTTAAACTAAATTTGGATTAATGTTTAAAGGTTTACGTCCCCCTGTAATTAAATTAAGTATGCTTTTTGTTTTTAGACCTTGATACCGTTGAAAGCTAAACTATTAATAATAAAACAAAACAGATAAAAGTGTTATCAAAATAAATGAAGGTACACATTTCTAAACAAAATAATATGAAAAGGCATAAGATTTCCGTTAAAGTTGGTAATTAGTAATTCGTATATGTCAATATTTTCACACTCTTAAAGACCTATTTCCAGACTATTGTATTTAGTGGGGTGGGAGGGATTTGGTTATCTAACTGTAAATCACTGTTATACATATAATTGCATGAGAAATTGGCGGTATTCCCTTTTGTTTCAGCTGATGAGGCCCTCACACTAAAGCTTGTGTATGTAATCAACATATTAAACATAAAAGCAGGTGTTTCATTAGTTGTTTTTGGCGTGTTTTTCTTCTAAAAACAAGGAACTATCAACAAAATTTTGTATTTAGTATAGCTTACTTCTTAAGATGTTGTTGCTTTTCTTCATAAAGGTAAGGTTTAAGTATTACATATATACCCAGAAAACAATATACCAATGCTTTTCAAAGAGAAAACGTTACTCGGGCCTCAGTTTATATACCTGAGCTAATCGGTCATGTATCATGTTAGAAGTAAAGAAGCCAGCTTTCCATGCTTTTTCAATGATCATTTAACTTTGGGAAATAGGTCCTTAACATAGATTTATATAAATATATCTACTTACTAAATATATGCATGTTTAGACAATGCACATGTCCGCCCTGTAATATACGATCTGAATGTATTTTAAATATAGTTTTAAGCTCTACTGGCAAAAGGCCAGCAGAGCTTATAGGATGGCGCTCGACATCCGCCCGTTAACGTTTGCATCGTTAACACGATAGCGGCTTCAATTGTACTCCGATATTTTTCAAACGTTACCAGACCGTTGATATCGATGAAAGCTCGGACGAGTTTGAAAAACAGCCAGTGTTGACCAGTAACACCGGAGTTATGACCCCTGATTTAGTTAAAATTGCCATATATTGCCTCATTAACACGATAAGGCATTCAATTTTCATCCGATCTTTTCCAATTTTTACCTGATTGTTGATATCAATAAAAGCCCGGAAGAGTTTAAAAAACCCGGACAGATCGGACAAGTAACACCAGAGTTATGATCCTTGATTTTTTAAATATGCAATAGCTATATTGGGAACTTGGGTCAAACTCATGGTTTCCACTCAATAACGTTTATTAGGAATAACGTATGAAACTTGCAGTGTATGTAGCTTTTATGGAAGGTTGATATTGCATTTGGGGCCACTGGGGTTAAGGTCAAGGACTTTGTTACTGAAAATAGAAAAATGTTTTCCGCTCAGTAACTTTTGTTAGGAGTGATGTACTGTGACGAAACTTGCTGGATATGTGGATAATATGAAAAGAAAGGTTGGGATTGCATTTGGGGCCACTGTGTTTAAGGTCAATGTCGCTGTTAAGTAAAATAGAAACAAATGGTTTCCGCTCAGTAACTTATGTTATGAGTAACGTATCGCATTTCTTGTTGCGTTCGACTTTAATTTCTTAATATCTTCTTCGTTACATGCAGGATTTTCACTAAACTCCACCATAATGTTCATTATATGAACCCATCATCACGTGCACAATTTCGGATTGCTGTGACCTAATTTCGACGAACACCAAACATCACCGGAATGTTTCTTTTATGCATCTAACATCATGTGCAAAATGTCGGGTTGTTGTGACCTACTTTCGAAACAATTCTGGTAATGACCGGTCTCTGCTACGACATGCGTATCTTGCTTCATTCTCGCAGTATTTTCACCAGAATGTTCCCTATATGCTTCTTATAACATGTGCAGAATTTCTGGTTGCTGTGACCTACTTTTCACAAGATATAGGTTTTGTACGGTCTCTGCTATGGCATGTTTATCTTGCTTTGTCATCAAACTTCACCAGAATGTTCCTTATATACATCTAACATCATGTGCAAACATCTGGGTGGCTGTAACAAAGTATAGATCACATCCGGTCTCCGCTACGACGTGCATCCCCCACCGTTAATGACACTAATTTAAAATATTTTGGGATTGACATTGATGTTCGTCAAATAAAAAATCTTGACCTTTATAATAGGGCACGACATGTAGGCCGTGGCCTTCTAGTTTAAAAGAAGTACTGATGCGAATTTTATGACAACAATCCTAGATGTAAGAGCAATTTTAGCAAGTAGAGCGTCCACAGGCCCTCCTGTTATTTATTTACATGAACTATTTTATCATGAAAATTGTCTTAACCTGTTACATGTTAAACAACATACATACAGAATGTGTATTAAATGCAGAAAGGAAATATGACTCGAGTCATCTCTATCCCCTTTACAATGAAATATTATACATAGGTATAAACAAACCATGTTTTCAACTTCTACACAAATTGTCGAGATCAAAACATCAATGCTAACACTTCAAAAGAATGTGACTAACGATTCAAAATGATTTTATTCTTGGCATGCCATCTCATCGCTGGTAATCACCTGATGTAACTAAGAGCACCGAGTTTAAGGTTGGGTTGGACGAAAAGAACAAATTGCATACTACGACCTGGATTCCTAAACACTAATAACCCTAAAATCATTTGTATTGGTAGTTATATTACCCTCCCCTACCCCTACTACAAACATCTGTGCATTTATAAATGCCGTAAATTATATCGTAAAAGCGTTATGCGATAACAGTTCACGAAAACTCGGATAAGGATTTATGTCAGAGAAGTTCTTGATCAAATTTGTTAACACATCACATATTTTGCAAAAATCTAATACTAAATATATTTCATATAGCAACTTGTTTAACAGGTGTACTCTGCTGTATTTATACAAATATGTTCGTGTGTATATAAATACAAAAAAAAACAATTGGGGGCACGACAGGAAAAGATTGCAGACAAACAACAAACGTCACCGTCCTTTTGGGATTTAGGAAGACGTCATCTTAGGGTTCAAAGCATGTCCGTTCATCGCACAATTAAAGAGGAAAGCATAGTGGCGAACTGTATATGGGTCCACCACCAAGCATGCGTTTCGTTGCATAAAGATAGGGTCATTACCTCTTTTGATAACCGTTTTAACAAGTTTAACAAAGTTAGTATGAAAGTGATCCTGACCAAGGATTCTTACGAAGTTTGTAAATCACATCTCCATAGAAGTTATATTGTGATAGCTCTTGTCGCAGAAGAGTTCTTAAATTACTTTTATATTTGGAAAGAAGATCAGGGTTACGATAATATAATTTTGCAAATGTTTTACGAAGTTTATGGTAACGGTAGCCCTGATAGAGCAGCTTTTTGTACGATTAAGAATATTAAAGTCCTCAACTAGAGTACAAGCTCTAGAAAAACGAATCATTTGAGACACATAGACCTCATAAGAAGTTGCTAGAGATTTTTCTAATTATTTCACCATTTTCAATCGACAAACGAAGCGTTAGTATCAGAAATATTAGCTTTGTTAAGTTGAAGTTCTTTAGGATATATATTATTACCCATAGTAGAAAAGATAGGGTTGTCAATGTTCAATATGTCATCCAGATACCAAGAGGTGTCATTAAAGGCTTCAATAACATCTGCCTGGGTATCTGGTGAAAGACTCAACATGAAATCTATTTCATAGCAATATAAAACAACTCTGCGACAAGTGGTGCCCAGTTCGTACAGGGATAACAACAATTTGTCTATAAACAGTAGTTCCAGACCTGACAAAAAAATTATCTAATAGAAAAATAAGTGATTCACAAAATTATGACAAGTCCACATTGTGTAATTGTCTAAATTGCCGTTAGTAAAAAAAACTTTAATATTGTTACAGATCAAAAATGTTTTGAATGAGAGCAATAAGCTTGTCTTTGATAAGGTTTAGTGGTAAAGTTGCATATACTGTAGACAAGCTATAAGTACTTATCGATGAAGCTTGACGTTTATTGCAAATTTTATCAATAACGTCGTCTGGATTTTTAATAGACCAAAGTAAATTATTCCCAGAATTTTCATAAACTTTAGCACAATATTGTTTAATTTGATCTTTAACGGCAGTAAGACAAGATGTAAAAGTGTGGAGATATTTGTAGTGATGTAAGAACTAGCATTGGAAATAACACGGGCTTTATATATATTTTGTGTAAATTTGGAATCCAGTACATCGATGGAAGTCTGTCTTGCTTTTCGTACTTATTATGAATTTCCTGAATTCCCGATTTTAAATTACGAAATGAAAACCTATGTCTATGGGGAAGTAGGCAGGGGTTAACCGTATCGAAGTTAATACGGGTATCTTTGATGTTAAAAATTGTATTTTTCCAAATAGGAAGGGAATTAGGGTCAGCATATTCTCTACGACACCATTTAATACTAAAATCCTCAATGGATTGGGCGATCTGACCACGACATGCATTAAAATCAATCGCAGAAGGCAATCTATACTTCGGACCTTTAGAAAACAAATGCCGAATACTCGAGATTTAATAAGTTAGTAGCTTATATATATATATGTATATATATATATATATTATCACCGGTGTTCACTTAAAATAGACATTTTACTACATGAAAAGTCTGTATATTAAAGCGGAGCTTTCAACACACACTCATTCAATGAAGTATGCCAGTGAACAAGAAATGTCAACAGTAAGTGACAAATTCCCCCCACCCGCCACGACCCCCACAACCCACAATGATTTTCTTATATTAATTACTACATTCCTGAAATGATAGATGTTACAACTTTTAAGTACATGCCTAATTCTTGCGTGTGACACACATAGTGATTAATATTTGTGTGAAGTTTCATAAATTTTCCTTCTTTAATGTCAAAGTTATGGCTGAGGCACACATTTGACTCATTTGATCTTTGACCTCCAAGTTTGACCTTGCCTTTGAGGTATAGAACTGACTGTAATTAATATTTGTGTGAATGTTCATTAAATTCCCTTGAGAACGTTCAAATTTATGACCGAGACATGAATTTGACTTATTTGACATTCAAGTGTGACCTTGGCCTTTAAGGTATGGGGCTGGTTTTTGGTTTCATGAAGTTTATTCAATGTAAGCGCTTGTAGATACATGTTAATGACCATAAGAGCACAGAACGGATTATAAATAATGAGTATGTCATGTAGGTACCAATATGTATTACTAACGCATCAATAATGTCACACTGGCTAGCAGCTGACACACTCAACATATAATCTCTTTCATGGCAATAAAAACAAATCAGCGACAAGTGTCCCACAGTTAGTACCCATTGGAATACCTTCAACATGGCGGTAAACTGTTTTACCGTACCTTATAAAAATGTTATCGAGAAGAAAGAATATCAGGGCAAGTCTACATATTATAACTATCATAACTATCTTCAGGCGGCGTCTGCACAGAAAGCCGGAAGAAAAGTAGTTCCTCCTCTAGAAAATGTCTGCTGCGTAAGTTGATTTAATTTATCTTTGATCTCTAGTCAACTACACGATGCAATTATGCATATTGTGGAAACGTTGTAGGTGCTTAGAGTTATAGTGTCGCCATAAAATGTTCAACTAACTGCAAAACAAAACATGTTGTTTACATCTTAGCATGTGTCAGATGCACAAAGCAGTGTCTTTGATTCGAAGCATACAACTTCCCCGGTCAGATATATATAAATGCAGGTCGATTTGCTCGCTCACATATTGCAGAAAATATTTCGTCTGTATAATCTCGGTAAATGGTATGCGTATGTACTTAACTTCACAGCACATATTTACTTGGCGGAAACAACTTACTTTAACTCCGGAAGAGTAATGTTAGGCCTACGTACATGCACATGAACCATCACGGTTCACAAAAAAATATACACAACTGTCGATTGCGATACTATTCACCTCTAGTAAACGAACGTTTTTTTCTGGCATACTTTCCTCATATGATGTACACGCGAACGGGAAGACCACACTCTACGATAAACACGCACAGAAACAAACAACAACTATAAAGATGATTAAACGGCAAGATGTGACATCACAAACATAAAAGGGTTGGCAACAGGGCTACCGCCTTGGAACGGTCAGTGGCAAAAATACCGCTGGGGTTTAAAACAGGTTCTAGGGGGCGTCAAACCTCACTTTTACCCTAGTGTCGTCCCAATAAAAGGGAAAATGTATGCAAAGATATCCCCGCCAGGTTATATTCTCTTACAAACAAAGCAGCATCAATAAGCAATATAAGTAAAACACATAGTATTAAATGATATAAAATATTGAAAACCAAAAACCTAGAAATCCACGAAGTAAGTACTCAAAGACGTGTCATAAGCCAATGAAACAAGAGAACAAACGTTTAAGGGTATGACAAGACAAAATTTAAGACAGACATCAAAGGCTGATTTTGGTAGACGTCGTCATAGGGTCCACACTCTGTCCGGTCATCGCACATTCAAAGAGGAAAGCATAATGGCGAACTGTTATAGCTGATAAGTGTTTGTTTCAAAGCCTGGTTAATAGTGTGCGTGTGTGTATTATATAAGATATATGTATATACATCTGTATCTGGAGTGATGTACTGTGACGAAACTTGCTGGATATGTAGATAATATGAAAAGAAAGGTTGGGATTGCATCTGGGGCCACTGTGTTTAAGGTCAATGTCGCTGTTACGTAAAATAGAAAAAAATGGTTTCCACTCAGTAACTTATGTTATGAGTAACGTATCGCAATTCTTGTTGCGTTCGATTTTAATTTCTTAATATCTTCTTCGTTACATGCAGGATTTTCACTAAACTCCACCATAATGTTCATTATATGAACCCATCATCACGTGCACAATTTCGGGTTGCTGTGACCTAATTTCGACGAACACCAAACATCACCGGAATGTTTCTTTTATTTATCTAACATCATGTGCAAAATGTCGGGTTGTTGTGACTTACTTTCGAAACAATTCTGGTAATGTCCGGTCTCTGCTACGACATGCGTATCTTGCTTCATTCTCGCAGTATTTTCACCAGAATGTTCCCTATATGCTTCTAATATCATGTGCAGAATTTCTGGTCGCTGTGACCTACTTTTCACAAGATATAGGTTTTGTACGGTCTCTGCTATGACATATTTATCTTGCTTTTTCATCAAACTTCACCAGAATGTTCCTTATATACATCTAACATCATGTGCAAACATCTGGGTGGCTGTAACAAAGTATAGATCACATCCGGTCTCCGCTACGACGTGCATCCCCCACTGTTAATGACACTAATTTAAAATATTTTGGGATTGACATTGATGTTCGTCAAATAAAAAAGCTTGACCTTTATAATAGGGCTCGACATGTAGGCCGTGGCCCTCTAGTTTAAAAGAAGTACTGATGCGAATTTTACGACGACAATCCTAGATTAAGAGCCATTTTAGCAAGTAGAGCGTCCTCAGGCCCTCTTGGGCCTCTTGTTATTTATTTACATGAACTATTTTATCATGAACATTGTCTTAAACTGTTACATGTTAAACAACATACATACAGAATGTGTATTAAATGCAGAAAGGAAATATGACTCGAGTCATCTCTATCCCCTTTACAATGAAATATTATACATAGGTATAAACAAACCATGTTTTCAACTTCTACACAAATTGTCGAGATCAAAACATCAATGCTAACACTTCAAAAGAATGTGACTAACGATTCAAAATGATTTTATTCTTCGGCATGCCATCTCATCGCTTGTAATCACCTGATGTAACTAAGAGCACAGAGTTTAAGGTTGGGTTGGACGAAAAGAACAAATTGCATACTACGACTTGGATTCCTAATCACTAATAACCCTAAAATCATGTGTATTGGTAGTTATATTACCCTCCCCTACCCCTACTACAAACATCTGTGCATTTATAAATGCCGTAAATTATATCGTAAAATCTTTATGCGATAACAGTTCACGAAAACTCGGATAAGGATTTATGTCAGAGAAGTTCTTGATCAAATTTGTTAGCACATCACATATTTTGCAAAAACCTAATACTAAATATATTTCATATAGCAACTTATTTAACAGGTGTACTCTGCTGTATTTATACTAAAAATATAATCAACTAAATAGATAATAATTGCTCCTTTAAGGTCGACGATAATCTACTTTCATTTTAGATCCTTTAGCAAACACAATGATACAAATAAGTATAAATGTCGAACAGGAAATGCATCTTTCACAGAAAACAGTAAACCCAAAACGCGTAAAAAGACAAACATGAATGGCAATGTTAACAAAAAAGAAAGACATATGACGGCACAAACACAGAAAGGGTTGTTTCTGTGTTTAGTGGTTGACCGTCCTCCTTGAATGCTACTTTCCCTGTCCGGTCTTTTTATATTTCTTGACAATAGGGCTACCGGCTTGGAACGGTCAGTGGCAAAAAAGGACGCTGGGTGTTTAAACCAGGTTCTAGGGTGCACCAACCCTCACACTTACCCTACTTCATTCCAATAAAACGGGACAGTATAAATAAAGACATCCCCGCCATGAGCTATTCTCTTACCAACAAGGAAGCATCAATAGGCAATATAAGTAGAACACAAATATGTTCGTGTGTATATAAATACAAAAAAAACAATTGGGGGCACGACAGGAAAAGATTGCAGACAAACAACAAACGTCACCGTCCTTTTGGGATTTAGGTAGACGTCATCTTAGGGTTCAAAGCATGTCCGTTCATCACACAATTAAAGAGGAAAGCATAGTGGCGAACTGTATATGGGTCCACCACCAAGCATGAGTTTCGTTGCATAAAGATAGGGTCATTACCTCTTTTGATAACCGTTTTAACAAGTTTAACAAAGTTAGTATGAAAGTGATCCTGACCAAGGATTCTTACGAAGTTTGTAAATCACATCTCCATAGAAGTTATATTGTGATAGCTCTTGTCGCAGAAGAGTTCTTAAATTACCTTTATATTTGGAAAGAAGATCAGGGTTACGATAATATAATTTTGCAAATGTTTTACGAAGTTTATGGTAACGGTAGCCCTGATGGAGCAGCTTTTTGTACGATTAAGAATATTAAAGTCCTCAACTAGAGTACAAGCTCTAGAAAAACGAATCATTTGAGACACATAGACCTCATAAGAAGTTGCTAGCGTTTTTTCTAATTATTTCACCATTTTCAATCGACAAACGAAGCGTTAGTATCAGAAATATTAGCTTTGTTAAGTTGAAGTTCTTTAGGATATATATTATTACCCATAGTAGAAAAGATAGGGTTGTCAATGTTCAATATGTCATCCAGATACCAAGAGGTGTCATTAAAGGCTTCAATAACATCTGCCTGGGTATCTGGTGAAAGACTCAACATGAAATCTATTTCATAGCAATATAAAACAACTCTGCGACAAGTGGTGCACAGTTCGTACTCACAGGGATAACAACAATTTGTCTTTAAACAGTAGTTCCAGACCTGACAAAAATATTATCTAATAGAAAAATAAGTGATTCACAAAATTATGACAAGTCCACATTGTGTAATTGTCTAAACTGCCGTTAGTAAAAAAAACTTTAATATTGTTACAGCTCAAAAATGTTTTGAATGAGAGCAATAAGCTTGTCTTTGATAAGGTTTTGTGGTAAAGTTGCATATAATGTAGACAAGCTATAAGTACTTATCGGTGAAGCTTGACGTTTATTGCAAATTTTATCAAGAACGTTGTCTGGATTTTTAATAGAACAAAATAAATTAATCCCAGAGTTTTCATAAACTTTAGCACAATATTGTT
Organism: Cyrtodaria siliqua; assembly: GCA_037043455.1. Lineage (NCBI taxonomy): Eukaryota > Metazoa > Mollusca > Bivalvia > Adapedonta > Hiatellidae > Cyrtodaria > Cyrtodaria siliqua. The sequence goes on along the minus strand of JAWPHD010001813.1, from coordinate 267,566 downwards.
TACTTTGATCTTTAACGGCAGTAAGACAAGATGTAAAAGTGTGGAGATATTTGTAGTGATGTAAGAACTAGAATTGGAAATAACACGGGCTTAATATATATTTTGTGTAAATTTGGAATCCAGTACATCGTTGGAAGTCTGTCTTGCTTTTCGTACTTATTATGAATTTCCTGAATTCCCGATTTTAAATTACGAAATGAAAACCTATGTCTATGTGGAAGTAGGGAGGGGTTAGCCGTATAGAAGTTAATACGGGTATGTTTGATGTTAAAAATAGTATTTTTCCAAATAGGAAGGGAATTAGGGTCAGCATATTCTCTACGACACCATTTAATACTAAAATCCTCAATGGATTGGACGATCTGACCACGACATGCATTAAAATCAATCGCAGAAGGCAATCTATACTTCGGACCTTTAGAAACCAAATGCCCAATACGTTTATATATAATATCAAAATTACCAGTAATGACATGACCGGCCGGAGCATAGCAACATTTAGATGTTCTACGCTTGCATTCCTTAGGAGTGTTATTTACTATATCAAGGTTGGACACTATTGTGTTGTAGTTGAAAATCATATTTCTCTCAAAACAATTGTACTTATACCGAATTATAGGATTTACGGAATTTTTGGAATAGTAGTTTTGAAATTTTGATATATTATACCTTCCTTAAATAAACAATTGGGCGAATTCACTCCATGTTTTTAACGCGTTTTTATGTTAAAGTTATCCATCAATTTAAATGAACTCCTTGTCAAACTGTCAGCTCTTGGATATTTGTGAAAAGGGAAGGAGCTACACTTCCGTTTGACGTTTTGTATTTACTTCTATTCGCCGCTTGTTTACTTATCCGAAACCCTTATACGTTCCAAAAGATAATAAAACGGTGTATCAGTAATAAACTTCAAATTGTTAACGAATGTTTTAAGTTATAATGTTCGAGTAAATATTGGCCTTAAATAAATTGAATGTTACAAAAGTCTACCTTTTCTCTTTTAAACCTTTCATTTACTTTTTATGTTTCAGACGACCAGAGCGGGAATATAGAAACACAAATGGTTAGTACTGTCAAAGTTCAAGTCAAACAATATACCGCTGTGATTTGTCATTAAGGCATTGCAATATAAAAATATAAAGAAGAAAGTATAAACTAGTAATTTGAGAGGCAACATTTAACATTTCAAAAATACTGTACCTGAAGTTTTAGGGTAATCCGAGGGTATTCGTTTTGACTTGATCTCACTTGAAGTTGAGTTGTTTGTGCCGTAAAAGGTATCCCCTCATTATGTTTGATAGTGTTCCCCCATAGAGAATGTATGTTATTCTTAGTTCAGTTGTATCCTTACCTATTAATTGTAACTAGTTAGAGAATATAGCAAGGTGACCGTGTGGATTTCTTTATATTCAGTGTACTGTTTATTTGGGATGACATAATGATAAGAGTGAGGTTTGATGCACATTAGAAGATTGTTTAAACCCCAGCGACCGTTTTGTCACTGACCGTTCCATTGCGTTACCCCCGTTGACAATCTTTTTATGTGTGTGGTGTCGCATAATTTACTTTTATTAATCCATGTAGTTGTTGTTGTTGTTGTATTTGGGTGGTTGAGTTTTGTGAATTCTACATTGTCTGTTCGACGGTTGTATATATTTTGAAAGAGCAACTGTTGCAAGCTTTAACAAGCACAGTTCATGTAAACAAAAAAGACACATGCTGATTGATCAAACGTTACAAAAGGTAAAGTAACTTTTAGCTATTGGTACCGCTCTTCCTCCATAGTCTGTCGTTAACTTCAGTCTTAAATTACATTTTCAGAAATCCGCCTTCGCCATTTATGGCGCAATGGCACAGCGGTATCTTAACTTCTGAAACAAGCATGCCGCGATCTCTTCATCAGACCGCGACCCTGTAACTCAGTGTAAATTAATGACATATCCGACCAAATAACGCCTTGAGGCATAAACTCCTGACAAACGTACACCCTTTACTCCTGATTAGTGTGTTTTCATAAGGAAGGAGATGTGTTAATTATCTCCTCGAAAAGGGGTCAACTACGGGTACGGAGACCTATCAAAATTGTACGTTGTGAAAATATGGTTATTTTATTAACGATTTAATATGAATACAGACGACAGGTTTTTTATAACATTTTATATCAATCTGCTTTCTGTATTCATATTAAATCGTTTTAGATTTAAAAGAAACTGATAGGACAAGGTTAAGGAATTATTTCAATGATTTAAATAAACTTATAACATGTTCCTATCATTTAATTCGAAACGCTAACAATATAGTTGAGCCCGATATTTATTTGCAGATATCGGTGGTACATTCACAAATACATTGTTTTTGTACTTTAATTTCGAATACTAGGTTGTTCCACTATTCCATACTTTAAGGCTCTGAGTATAGTTTAATCAACTATAGGATAAGTTGCCTGCTTTTTAATTTAGTATTTTGACTGTCATTACCTGTGATACTCAAGTGTGATAACCTCTGCTCCCAACTCAATTTCATTTGTTTATTTCGCCCATTGTTTTCTCGTTAATTGCAAAGCATTTGGATAGAATTGCGGACCATACTCCACTGGCCGTGGAATGGTGTGAACATACCACATTGAAGGTTCCATGATCACCGTCATATGAATACCATCTTCGGGATACCTCAACATTTCGTACTATTGACATTTTAAAAACCATGACTGCAATATGTGTTTATATTGATCGTGTTCATGCAAATATACATCACGTAGACGTAAATACATTGCAGAACAATTTTCAACGTATCAAGTTGACGTAAATCCGTGTAGTCACTTTTACGGATGCTTAATACAAGATTATTTTACTTTGCGCTTTCCAGATATTTGTTTATATATCATTCACTTAAAAAATAACATAACGGTTCTTTTTTATCTGCATTACTTTGATAATGAAATATTTATAAAACTGATATTCTAGGATAGCAAATGAACCTTGAATACAACGTTTAATGTAACGCATCGGGCATTATATCTATTGCAGACTTGTAGTAATATTTGAAACATGTTTTTAAACGTGAATTATGTATGCCAGAACTCCTATTTTACTTCAAAGTATGGGAAAAGGTGACAATAGGGAGGGGCACCCCTCCTATACCCAACCATCGCCACGCGCTAAATACCACTATCCCTTAAGAAAATCACGGGAACCACTTTTAACTTAAATTCAGATGTATAATTCTAAAAAGCACTATTTTTAAACGACTACCAAAAATCCGTTTCGGTATTGACTACAGAATTTGATAGAAAACATGTTTAATATTCTCTCTGTAAATGTAATAGCTAGAGTTCTAAGACACACATTTCTGAAATAGTTAAATGTTTTGCATATATGATTAACTACGTAAAACATATACTAGAACTGTATTTCATTGCTAGATAAACTATCGTTTATCATTTCAGAACTCTACACACGAGCAGCAGATATTTATTAACACTGTTAAGGTACGTACATTTTTATTAAGACCAACACTTTTTTTAGCTAGTTGTTATTTCTTCCCTTCTAAAAATAGAGCACAACTATTAAAGCAATTGAAAACAATATGCTCATTTGATTAGGTATGTATATTACCACAACACTTTTTACATTGTACAAGGCCACACTTATATATATTTATGTTTGCCCTTTCCCGACCCTAATTTCAAATTTTAAGGTACGTACAAATGTTTTTTCAAATAAGCAAAATTTATCAAAAGAAATGCATAGCTATTAATTAATACACTGAACTGGCACGTATTTGAAAATCAATAAAATATTGACCATTGTTTTAGAACTAATGACTCGAGATTTAATAAGTTAGTAGCTAATATACATATATATATATATATATATATATAGGGAGAAACATTTGTGAACTACCAAGGACAGACAACCTTCGGACGAACTACGGCAGGGCGCCTAGCTATGACGAGATACACAGAAATCAGGCATGTGAATTCACTCCTTAAAAAAGGTAGTTGCAACACACGTTGATGAACTGTATCTCTACATCATAACACGCTCGCCTGGAGGCACAATTAACATATAGACGCATACATACATACAATTATAGCTCATATGAGTGGGCCACATTTAAGCGTTCAACCACACACAGCTATATTGAGACAGTGACAATGAAAGGTGCCGGATCTTTGGGATACTGTGAATTCGGTATATATAATATAATAAAGGGAGAGAATTAGAACTCACTACGGCAACTTTCTAGATTGGGATCTCGTGAGAGATTCACGTTCACAAGGCAGAATTATATATAGGGAGAAACATTTGTGAACTACCAAGGACAGACAACCTTCGGACGAACTACGGCAGGGCGCCTAGCTATGACGAGATACACAGAAATCAGGCATGTGAATTCACTCCTTAAAAAAGGTAGTTGCAACACACGTTGATGAACTGTATCTCTACATCATAACACGCTCGCCTGGAGGCACAATTGACATATAGACGCATACATACATACAATTATAGCTCATATGAGTGGGCCACATTTAAGCGTTCAACCACACACAGCTATATTGAGACAGTGACAATGAAAGGTGCCGGATCTTTGGGATACTGTGAATTCGGTATATATAATATAATAAAGGGAGAGAATTAGAACTCACTACGGCAACTTTCTAGATTGGGATCTCGTGAGAGATTCACGTTTACAAGGCAGAATTATATATAGGGAGAAACATTTGTGAACTACCAAGGACAGACAACCTTCGGACGAACTACGGCAGGGCGCCTAGCTATAATCCGTTATGTGCTCTTTGCTCTTATGGTCATTAGCATGTATCCATCATCCTTGTAGTTAGGTGTCTATTTTAAGTGAACACCGGTGATAATATACATATATTTATATATATATATATATATCAACCGAATTATCCTGAAAACAATTCTTTTTTCTTAGTTTTTGATGCAGCAGAAATTTACATTGAAAATCTCAAATCAAAATCAAATTTAACATGTGCATTTTTATTTTCTCAACCGACTTAGTAAGGTATCTGATTGTACCAATAAAAATGGCTGTTTCACTGATTTACAACGTATTAGGTTCAATAAGAACTGTCTGAAAATATCAAAAAGCCTTTAGCTGAAGCAAGCGTCCCGAACGATAGGGAGTATATTTACAGAGTGTGCGCAAATGCACAGCGGAGAGGTTCCGACAGGTTTATAGCTGCTAAAAGTGAAAACAGACAGAATGATTGTTGATATACCTTTTCTATATAAATACTTACATAACCGTTGAATAAGCGTTGATAGCATGTATGCATTCTTACGCTTGTTTGAATCTTACCCTTAGGTAAAAAGCTATGCAATTTTTTGGTAATTGTTGGCACACACTATAGTTGTACTATAAATAAACCATTTGGCCTTGCACGCTACCCGTTGTATTAATAAGCACAGTATTTATGAAACAAAACGTTTGGAATAATTTGTGGTAAGTATAGTATTTTATAGCAACCTTTGCTCCACTGGTAGACTGGTAATTATATTCTGCGAGCGGCATGTTTGTAAGCAAGAAATTGAAACGTGCTAAACGAGACAGAGTGGCCCACATCGTCATCCGCTGAGTTTGGGTTAAGATTGACTCATACAAGAAAGTCACAACGGCTATTTGTTCTTCGATAATGTCGCCATAAAATGTTAAACTAATTGCAAAACAAAACATGTTGTTTACATCTTAGCATGTGTCAGATGCAAAAAGCAGTGTCTTTTAATCGAATCATACACCTTCCCCGGTCAGACGTATTTAAATACAGGTCGATTTGCTCGCTCACATATTGCAGAAAATATTTCCTCTGTTCAACCTCGGTAAATGGTATGCGTATGTACTTAACTTCACAACACATATTTATTTGGCCGAAACAACTTACTTCAACTCACATCGCAGTCCGGAAGAGTAATGTTAGGGCTACGTACATGCACATGAATCATCACGTTTCACAAAAAAATATACACAACTGTCGATTACGATACTATACACCTCTGACTTATAGAGTAAACGGACGTTCTTTTCTGGCATACTTTCCTCATAGGATGTACACGCGAACGGGAAGTGTAGCATTGAAAGACCACAATCTACAATAAACACGCACAAAAACAAACAACAACTACAAAGATGATTAAAAGGCAAGAGGTGACATCACAAACATAACAGGGTTGGCAACAGGGCTACCGCCTCGGAACTGTCAGTGGCAAAAATGCCGCTGGGGTTTAAAGCTGGTTCTATGGTGCGTCAAACTTCACTTTTACCCTATTGTCGTCCCAATAAACGGGAAAGTGTATGTAAAGATATCCCCGCCAGGTTATATTCTCTAACAAACAAAGCAGAATCAATAAGCAATATAAGTAAAATACATAGTATTAAATGATCAATTATATAAAATATTGAAAACCAAAAACCTAGAAATCCATAAAGTAAGTACTCAAAGACGTGTCATAAGCCATGAAACAAGAGAACAAACGTTTAAGGGTATGAAAAATTTAAGACAGACATCAAAGGCTGATTTAGGTAGACGTCGTCATAGGGTCCTCACTCTGTCCGGTCATCGCACATTCAAAAAGGAAAGCATAGTGGCGAACTGTTATAGTTGATAAATCCTGGTATAATATATATCTGAATATATATGTTTATACTAGTTTTATCGTTTTGGTTGGAAGTGCTTTTAGGTTGTTAACATCGTATCGTCATTGTTTCTTTACGATAATAATATTAGTGTCATGTCATTTATGAACCCGATAAGATAAACCATCAAATTAATCGATATTAGCTTGCATCCAAAGAAACAAGCTCATGAAACAAAATTAAATGAATAATTTATCCTCAAATGACCGATGTTTCGTCGTCACTGTCCAAAGCGTAATACCACCTTTGTGTATTCGATACTGTCTGCTATTTGTACACATTGTGAACAAACATCTGATTTCAAATCCACGTATGGTTGCAAAAAAAGCGTTTTTACAATAGTCATCATAAATATGTAATTGCATAAAGATTCAATACAACTGATGCATGATTGAATACAATTTATTTAAACTCATTCAATAATTCTCTTTTCAAGTAAACCACAAACGTATGTCTGCATGTGTTAGCTATAAATAAACTATAGAAAATTGACTTTTTAGTAAAAGCCTATAATACTATGACCCTTGACAAAAAAGAAAGGATTCCATTTGAATATTGACACATGTTGCGCATTCTGTTATGTTTCTACATATGACAGCGTCTGTGTGAAGGGGCGTTGACGGCATTGATTTTTGTTTTGACTTTTATGAGACTAGCACCTCGGTTTAAATTTGTGAATTCTGAAAAACATCATGGCTAAATGAATTGGAAGTTATTTCACAGTGTTGGTAGCAAATTCATTACACCTGCCGGCTTGTTCGCTCTCCTACCTAAAAACATTTATCATACATCACTCACTTTTAAAATGTACTGCAGAAGTATCTTCCCTGCGCGATCTGAGTTATATATGTATACATGTATATGTTTGCCAACATGTTGCCTTTACACAATCATGCTTCTTTCCTAATGTATTCAGCTTATGGTTTTGTTTTTTTCTAGTATTAACATGTGTGGTGTACTTGAAGTCGAACATTTATACCATGTAAACAACAATAAGGTTCATTTTTGTAATTTTTATACGTCGAGGAACTGCTCATCCATCTTAGAAAAACATAATTATCGCTCAGAAATCAATATTGTCACTAGGGGTAAACCCAGTATCAGCGCTAATTGATTCTCGATACAAAACAGTAACGGTTGCGCTACGAAAAATCAATACTGCCTGTATTATGTAATTATTCGGCATAACAATGTCATTGTATAAAAGCGTCTCGGTGTCGTGACGATTGCAATTCAAATGTCACGGTTTCTCCCTTAACGTGTCATGGATTTTCTACGACAATTACAGGGTTATCTAATGAGGGAATCGTAGCTGCTAGTAGGTTTGAAAGTGTGATGCAGGTTTCTTTTGAGAAAGGATCTTCCATATGCCTAAAGAATGTAGATGTTAGTACAGCTATGGAAGATGAAAGTGATGAGCCCACCTTAAAGTGACACAAGGCAATCGAGTTCATTCAACTTATTTTTGCTACATAAAACAAGGCATGTTTTTAATCATTAATATTAATAATAAGGATAGCATAAGGCGAAAAATTATTTTTTTGCATATTACTAACAGTTGATTATATATCGTACAGTATACAGTTATCACATGTGTGTTTGGGGAACAGTCAGAACTGTTTTCCCGAGGTGAAGGGGATGGCAGTCTGTTTCCCTGGGCCGATAGGCCGAGGGAAACAGTTCACACTGACATCCCCCGACACCAAGGGAAAACAGTTTTGACTGTTCCCCAAACACACATGTGATAACTGTTTTATTACCTGATTAATGTTACTGTACGAAACAGTGAAAATGAAAATTTGTTTTATAATGGGAACCTATGGTGAAAAAAGCAACATGACGTCACGCAAACGAAATTCCAGCACGTGAGGGAAACAGTCGAAACTAAAGCCCGGTAACAGTTCGTTTTCACCGGGAACAGTCTTTTTCTTAGTGAATTAGCAAGAAATGACGATATAGCATTTATATAGCAGATCAGGTAATAATAATATATGTAATCCCTTGGTAGAATAACGAAGAAGAAAAGTTGAACAATCAACATTATATTTAATAATTTGCAAGTAGTTTTAAAGTCAAAATGTTACTGGATTAATAAATCGAAAGGCTTATTTTAATGCTCAATCCGGGGCTTGAGGGCCTAAACGGTAGCAAACATTGTTCACTACCGTTCGATCAATGTCCTATATATATATATATACACAACAGTATTTGACACTAGTTTGTACTTATACCAGCCTACCCAAGCCGCATAAAGTCGTATTGGCTTTTATTAATAACATCATTTGGTGACATCACCTATTGAAATAGGCGATATCAACAAATGGTGTTTACACAGGAGATACGACACCCCATACCGATGGTTGTGTTCATAGTTTTAAATTGTTCTACTACTGAACAGTAGGCAGCTAAATGTACGCACGTAGATTCATAAAGTTGGTATGAACCACACTATGTATCGTTTTCGTATATGATAGATGGAATCGTTTTATGATTAAATACCGTATTTTTATTCAAATGTCTATACTATTGTTTTTTCCTGTCCCTATGACGTTCAATACAATGTATAACCGCTTATATACATGATGAAAACCACAGAAAATAATGTTTGCATCTGCTAGTAAGACTCGGAAAAGAGAAAATTCATCGTTGAGTAACCTGTACATTACAAATGTTGTCGTCGAGACGCAGTGACACTTTCAGGGCGAAACCGTGACACAGTTTTTAAACAGTTCTTTTTCACCCTATGACAAGTGATATGATCAAAATGTTACTGTCTAATTGTTTGTATACATGTTTTGATAAAGCATAATTTATTAAGTGCTATACGTTTTGAATTTTTTAAGAATTCTTTCATTTTACAAATCGATGTAAAATGTTGCTTATAGAGGAACTATGCAAAACACTTCTTTCAAACATATTTGTTTAACTTATATATTATTGTTTAATTATATATTTCGGAATTAACACTAACTAAAATACAAAATAGTTATCACTTTCATTCAAAATCTACGTTGGTGAACAGACATCTTTGAGAATCATTGACTATTTGTGGCGCAACCGATACCACTATCGTTGTGCAACCGTGACTAATTTTCGTCGATAATCCATTTGCGCTGATACCGGGTTTACCCGCCCAGTGAGTGTATACTATGTAATGCCTAGAAAATCTACACATTTCTGAGGAAATGCATTGACAACGTTAAGGGGTACCTCTATAAAATTATTATTTGTAATTGAAATAGGTTGATGCGCTACAGTCTAGTAGTCATTTTACCAAGCGACCATATGATGTTTTAAGTGAAGACCGTCATACATCATTCCTGGCCTTGTGTTACACATAATGCTTTAAATGTTTTATATTTCGTTTTCCATATATGTATTGACATTAGAAAAGAAGGAAAATAACAGTGCCATTTACTTAAACAACATATTTGCAGGGCATCATTCTGTTATACATATATACTTAAAACTTATAATAAATTGACCACCTCCAACAGTCAACATTTTATGGATGAGGTAAATATTTAATACCTTGGGGGTCGTTATTCTTTATATATTAACGAATGTGTGTCATTTTTCTATATAACCTTTTGACCCGGCGGCAGTCATTATTCTATGGGGTCGAGTTATTTCATTATACCTGTTTGATCAGTTTGTTTATATCTAGCCTGGCACAGTTAGATGTTTTACAAGATGTTGAAGGCCGTACAATTTGACTGTCAGTATATGTATTCCATGTAAATAATTAATGATTTTCGAATATTTTTAGTCCACTGGTTGTTTGTTCAAATCAATATTGTATTTTATGTTAGAATGCTAAAACCTGAAAAAAATGTAGATATAAAAGTCGAACAGGAAATACAACATTCAAGAACCACAGTCAAGCACAAACACGCATATACCATTCTGTCAGAAGCGAAATAAGTGCCAATTATTAGTTATTAGAGATGCGAAATAAACTCGTATCAAAGATCCATAAGAAATAATATTTTCAAACTAACGGACGGATTAAAAAGGAGCAAAGCTCTACACAAGTATTTCTTTGTTCTAATTGTTACCATATGGATAAAAAGTTGCAAAATAGTTGCTCTATTTCGTTCAGTTAAAACACATTTAACTTTAACATCTTTAACATCTCTAGAAATTCAAAAATACAAAGTTTTGCGTACTAAGAGTATGTAAAGATAAACAATTTGTATATCCCTGTTTGTATGCAATACAAACTAAATTAAAATAGACAAGCGTTAGTATGCACATACAAACATTATTTATTCCTGTAGTAAGAATGACATTTTCTTTTGTTTCAGAGTAAATTTGCTGATTTGCAGGAGAACTTTAAGGAACTTCAGGATTTAACTAAGCGGGCTATAGCACATACAAGAGGGATCACAGGTAGATATATTAAACGGTGAAAGAAATCATCATATCTTCACAGTTAACATTTGTCTTAATATGTAAATAAAAAAAAAAGTTTAATGCAATATTCTAACATGTTTTTGATAATGTGATCATGTCTATCTGGTTGAAACCCCAAAACACCTGGAGCATCGAATTAAGAGTTACCAACTCATAATTCATTTTACGCAAATTATACGCATATTCAATCACCCGTAAAAAACCATAAATAAACATAATTATACTGCTAAAACATATACACGATTATATGACCTGAACACATGGCTACGGTTTTGATAAATGGTTTTGAATTGTAATTTTGTCGTTAATTGGAGGGATAGTTTCTTTAACAAACTAATAATTCTGATGGTACTGCCCCTTTTAGCGATTTACATTTCTCTGTTCAAATGGTGAAATAGTTATCAATATCTATGACAAAAAGAAGATGTAAAAGTCGAACAGAAAATGTAGCATTCAAGAAACGCAGTCAACCAAAAGCACACATAGAAACAAACAACAATTACAAAGATGAATAAGAGGCAAGATATGACATCACAAATATATAAGGGTTGACAATAGGGATACCGCCTTGTAACGGTCAGTGGCAAAAAAGATTTTAATTTTGATATTGTTAGTTATCCCCATTTAGATGAGGATGTTTTCCAAGCAACTTCATATGGGATTTATGTTTCTCAACTTGTTCGAGAGCTTGTAGTCGAGTTGAGGATTGAAATATTTGACATTTTTTGTATAATTAAAAAAATAATCCATCAGAGCATTACCATAAACTTCGATAAACATTTGCAAAATGTAACTTTTAAAATGTTAAAGGACGATGACGTTTGATGTTTGTCTTCAGTCTGTTCGTGTCTTGCCATTAATGGTTGATTCTGTTGTTACTTTGCCTTCGGTATAACTTACTATTTCATATTTCCATCCTTCATCAGTTTTTGCGCACAATATGACCTTTATATGTGTCGACGTGCCGTAAAACACCATTCATTCATTCTGGCTTGGGTCAAGTCAATAAGAACTTTGTAGCATAGTAGCTTTCTAGGCTTTTGTTTCTTATATTCATAATTGTATACACATGAGAATATATGTGCTATGTTTATATTGTCTATTATTGCGGTCTTGTTTGTTAGAGAATATACCTGGTGGAGATGTATTTATTTGCATTATCCCGTTTTATTGAGATGGCAATTGGGTTTTTGACACTGATCTTAATAGGTCGGTCGCTCTATTGTCAAACTGTTTGTGTGTGTGTGTGTGTGATGTCAATGTCTTCTTGCTTCTTATCATGATTAACGTTGTAATTTGTGTTGGTTTTAATGTTTGCTTTTGGTTGACTGTGTTCTGTGAAAGCTACATTTCCTCGACTTGTGTACACACTTTTGTTTTATATTTACAAACAACCAAAAATAGCATAGGTATGTCAGTATTGGTATGTTAGAACACACACATTTTACGTTACTGCATATAAACTGGTACAATAACAAACATGGAGGTAATGTATGAACATTTGTGTTGCTACCACAAATATAGGTACATGCAGATGCCAATGCGTAGAGTATAACATTTCCTAACGACGGTATTCAATAAAACTGATGAGGGTGTTTATGATTGTTTTGTATGTGTGTCTCTAGTCTAGTATGGGCGTTCATAATATAACATTAACCAACTTTTATGATGTTACTAGGGTGGAGGCAGAAAGTAATGAGTCAACCAGATCAATCAACTGGCAATCATGCCAGGGTAGCAGAAGACACATTTAACAATCATCCTACCAATGAAGACAGGGAACCATCAACTGCCAGTCCCTCCATCGAAGTAGCAACGGCAAAACAAAAATACACCGATGATCATGATATCGGCGAAGTAACACATGAACAAGCAGTGGGTAAAGAACAACAAAGCACTGCCAATAAAGCTATCTATGATAAAACGGCAACTGAAATGAAACAAGAAATTGGCGATCAAGATGCATGTACCAAAAAACACGTGGACATCGAGGTATATATACAATTTACATTGAGATTCCAAAATCTAAAGACACAATATAAACGGCTTTAACCAGCCAGGCCAAACCCCATATCTAGATCGTCGAACTAAGAGTTACCAACTCATAATTCAATTTACGCATAGTTTACACATATTCATTCACTCGTAAAAAAACGTAAAAAAAACTATACTTGTTCTCAAAGGATCACCTTTATCAGTATTTATTGTAATACAGTTATTATTTTCACACTCAAGTTCAAGTATTAACATACTAGTTCAAGCTGGTTAAGTCAATAATAGCAATATTAAGAAACAGGTAAGAAACAGGTAACTATTGATTTCCCCATTTTCCTGCTTTATAGCCTTTAGAGTTACCCTTATTTCCCTATATCGCTCCATATATGGCACGCTTTGCCTGAAACACATATCCAAGTGCATTAAATGAGAAATATTTTCCACCAGTAATCTTATGAACAGTTAGTCGTTTCTGGCTCCGAAATGAACACCCACCCCACTCCCCCCCACCCCACACCATTTTTCCCACGTCAGGTGTTAAAATTGTCCTACTTTCATTTTGATAGTCATGGTTTAAAAAAACATACTTACACAAATATGTATTAAATATGCTACTTTGAGGAAAACATATGTATGTGTGAATTCTCAAGTTTTTATTTCAGTCGTTATATTTCATCCAATCCATGACTTCCCTTTGGTAAACATTAGTCTCGGATTCCCTGCACTTTCGTTTGACCAATCACAGTCTGTTTGATTTAGTGGACACGGACCTCAACGAGTTTGACAAATCGGGATGGGTTCTCTTTGGCTGAATGAACGAACTGTCAGCCTCTACTTTCTGAATAAAGGTTTTCAATTTCTCAGTCTGCCAGTCGCATTTGAGTTTGTTTACATTGTTCAGTGTTGTCTTCCGACGTTGTAACTTGCGCTTAGTTTGATATATCGGAGGATTTATATATGAACGATTTTCATCATCCAACTGCGAGATCAACCTGCTCTGCTGCTGTTTAGGGTATTCAGGTGTGCTGAAAAAATGCGATTTAAAGCTGTATACCCTATACTTTAAATGGTACTAACTTAATAAAAATGAATCACGTGTAACAGTTTCAGTTCGACGAAAATCCAAGAAATCGGTAATTAAACCAGAAATTGTTGAGTAAAATGTCGCATGTGTATCTAGCCTTCGGACATTGGTACGGACAAAAACCCAGGAGTTAAAATTCAAGATAAAGTCATTTTAAGAATGGACCCTACTTTCAATTGTATCAAACACTGTTTTACACCACTCAAGTTTAATTTACATGTGCGATATGATGGACATTATACTGATACATCTTGAGGTGAGTTTTAATATGTTAAGTTGTTTTGCCTCGTAATAAATGGTACTAAATATACCATATTCCCGAGAAGCGCCAACAGTCCTGTGGTTAAAACGCTTGACTGTAAATCTGAAGGTCGTGTGTTCGAGTCCAAAGAGATGCAAACATTTCTTCCTGGAAGTTATAGTAATACTTGTTTACTGATACATCATGTATATAAGGTAAATGACGTCATGCGTTAAATGTGATCGCTTGAATAGCCGAATTCCTCATGAACGGAAAACTACAAATAAAGACACACATACAAAGCGGCAGGCAAGTTAGGTATATCTAAATTATTAAATAACTTCAATTAACATGCCGCGGTCATAACTAACAGGTTTTGGCAAACCTACGTTTTTTTAATTCGTGGTTTTTGGTGAATGTTTTCTGTGAAAGCTATATTTCCTGTTTGATTTTTATACTTACTTGTAGACCTTTTTAGATAGAGTTATCAGCATTTATATGTTGCACGCTCGATTTGTTTTGTTTTTAAAATTTGCTGATTATGCAGTTCTTGCGTTTTAATCTACGTGTGAGCCACTTTGTTGTCAGATGTGTGTTATAATAAATGGGTCCGTGGAGAGAGATATAAATATGCAAATACCATTCAAAGAGAGTTTTTTCAAACAGGTATATTAAATGTGCGATTGGTGAACCGACAGACATAAACTTATGTCTAACAACAACTTTAATAGTCTATGTCGTGCAATCTTAATTAATTTAAGCCAGCTTACATTTCTTAATTACCCTGATCAACACGACAAAGAATTATCATAAGTTGTTATATCGGTCCCGCTTATCATTACCAACCCCACTAAGCACAATCAGTCCCACTAAACATAATTTATCGCAAACAACCTAACAATACGCACAGTAAAAGACACATTATTGCTTTGTTATATGCTTCATGTTATATTTATATTGGCATTCTCGGTTTTTATTTATAAATAAGTTGTTAAATTCACATTTGTTACCTTTCTTATAATGTACATATGACATATAGTTTTATCTTTGTACTGTATTATTGGTAAAATATGTGTACCAGTCTTAGATAAAAACAGAGGGAAAATTTGGAATATTTATTTAAGTAATCTAATCTAATAATTAAGTTGGAATGTTTATCGGTATATTGACATCAGTATCTCTGGAAGAGCTTAGGAGAAGAAGAATGCATGTTCAAGGAGGGATTCGATGATTTGCAAAAATACATTGAAACAGGCATCACCAATATAGGATTCAGAAATGACGGTAAGTCTAGCAGTATACTTGTTTTAATTTTGCAAACTGTTGAAATATCAAATCTACTAATGCACCGACCATTTTATCTTCTGTGGTCATGGGGGGATTTGTCCTCAAAAAATGGTATACATATCATTATCATGATTGTAATAAATGTGATATACATTAATCATGGTAATTCGTAAATACATGTACACGCTAAAAGACATGATGCGATTTCATAAGGTAAGTATTCAAGTTATGCTTTGGAAATAAAAAATAAACATGGGTGCATTATGTCTATACAATGACACCAACATACCACTAGCTTCATAGGAGTAGCTGTTTTAAATGAAAATATCTTCATCGGTTTTGAATATATTTGAAAACGAAACGTTAACCCATTTGCTATATGTGTAATATTAGCGTCCATACGCTTTAAATAATCCATAATGTATGCATTTGTCAGAAGTGTAGACACATGTACACGTTTTGCACTTTCAGATAAATTCAAAAAACAACTTAAAGACCACCGAGAAAGAAGGCATTCATATTCAATTTTTCAAAACTATTAATCTCTTAACAAATGTAGGACAATTCGCCTGGTATATGTAATTGTCTATAAAAGATAAACTAATATCAAACGATTTAATTATTTCAAACTAGGACGTCTGCCCCGGGGCTCTGGGTGAGTGGGTGGAGTGGGGTCATTTTTTTTTATAATTTTGGAATGTAATTTTGATAGGATTAATTTTGTACTCTATACTATGTCTTCCCTCCTACGTCACCAGTGGGGCCCGGGAAAAGGGGTCCAAAAAGGTCGAGTACACTACACATTCATTTACACGGTACATTTTCCGTATTTTTGCACATAACTTTCTATAATTAATCGTCTATGAAAGATAAACAACATATCAAATGATTTTGCTATTTCAAACTCGGGTATTTTCCCAGGGGTGAGTGGTGGAGGTGGGGTAATTTGTTTTATTATTATGTCTCAAATGGAATATTGTGTTGATGGGATTATACTGTGTATTTTTCCCTCCTGCGTCCACCGTGGGCCCAGGGAAAGGGATGTCAGTAGTTCAAAGACACTAAAAAATAATTTACACTGTCATTTTTCATAATTTTGCATTGTATTGATAATGGTCATGTCCATTCATTTTGTGAATGGTCCGATCACGCGCCCTCATCATTTAGTGTTATATGTTCAAGTAATAACACAGCGCGGTTAGATAACAGTACTCAGTACGCCAGTACACTACTCGTTGCGCGATGATTTTAGACGAGGTGTAATTGCGAGGCTTACTGATTTCAATTATATTGTAAATGACATAAACATAAATGACAGAGATTCAATTAATTCTAGTGTTGACACTTTTTCGATGATTTTACCGGACGTTGTCATAAGTGTAGACCGGATTCAATACGAAAATTTAGTTTAATTTAATTTAGCAAAATTTAATTTAGCAAAGATGTTACCTACAGTATATATATGCAGTCAATACGTCAAGTCTGTTAAACAGTGTACTCAAATCAAACCCAGCAATATGCCGTATCAGTAGAGGACGATGATTGTTTTACTGTTTTACATTTTACATATATGGTGAGATATGGTTTAAGCGATGTTACTAGTTTATTTGTTCAAGGTAATCATCATTATAAAAAACACAAACTTACCGCAAACATATGTCCACCATATAACTGCTTCCCGTTTAACACCATGTGATGGTGAAAGTCCCTCATAAAATACCGTACGGAATGTAGTCCGTCCAGGAACATGATTGAGTTCTAGCTGTCAGTACTTCACGATTTCTGTTTTATGGTTTCTTCACATATGTTGTATGATGGCCTTATACTCGGTAAAACCATTCACACAGTAGTAGCACCGAAAAACAGCCTTATGTAATTTATAATGATGCCGGTTGTTTCAACTGTGTTTGTGGAACATTCTATTTTACATTTTTTATGATGATGTTTTGCAATACTCAAATTATTATCCGAGGTAACATCTACTGAGAAACGATCCGGTACAACCCCCTTAAATCGTTTCGTGAGGTACTCTTTCTTCCCAGTTGAATCGTTTAATTCAAATGCTCTGTAAATTAATTAGGATAACAAAGGTGGTTAATGACAATGGCGAATGCAACGAAGGTAGCTGCACAATAGTAGCATATGTATGGCCTCATGGTTCCCTGAGCAAATGAAATATTCACGTTAGAATTCGAAATAATATGTAATTTATAGAAGTTGTGAAAAGTACAACTAATCTAGTCGTTTCTTAGTAATTGGTACATCGGATATTGAACTCATTGAAGAGGCTCCACTGTATGCTTGAAGACCCTGATAATAGTGTAATACAGTATAAAATATGAAAACATATTTTGGTATAATATCATGTTATATCTGCATTTAAAATAAATAAACTGTCGAAGATTTACAGAATTATAGCGCATTTTCTACTTGTTTTGTACAGATTGTGACCGTTGCCTTTTTTATTGATAACATACGTTCACCGTTTCACCCAACGGACGTTGGCCGTTGCTTTGTGATAAAATACCGCCTCTGTAAATGAAGATTTATTCCATCATTACTTGTATTTTATCACTCTTCTTTTTTAATATCATAGTAATATGATCATTGTTAAATGGCAGTTGTTGATTTGGTAAAACTATATTGAATAAGCTTTTTAAATTGTATTTTGAACGAAAACAGTATTTACAGGTAAAAAATATGACGTTAAAGTATAGTTTATGAAAAAATATGCAAGGCAAGTGAACAAAAGCGTAACAAAAAGACACATTTACCGTGGATGTTTTACACTCAGTGTCAGGATTCTTGTCTTTCAATTACAACATGTCTGGGTTTTTTAAAAACAAGCGACAGCATGTTTTTAACAGACGATGACCGTTCCACGAACAGACGTTGATTCAAAGGTATCGCGACGGTCGTCCCGTGTGATATCAGATAGCGTGTCTTGTTTATATGCTCGGACTCCATAAACATTTGGTTGAATGTGTGGGAGTCCAAATTGGGTGTCAGATACGGCTGTTTTTCAAACTTCTGAATTTCTAATGAAAAAAACATTCTGCAGAAGATAAGTAATGAAGGAGTTAGAGTGAAAAAAAGTAAAACACAACTCTTTTCATTCAATCAAAGGCCATTGAGTGACTATTGGACTTGTTTAAGCTTTCATTGATATAAACATTATGACGAAATTGGATAAAGATAGATTAATAATAAAATATAATTTTATGTCCGTTTAACACACCTTATTATGTAATATATGGACAGCAACCTCAGAGTGAGCATTTCCTATCTTACATGCCTTTGCCAGGGAGCGCACACACGCGGGGCTGAAGTATATACCTTTACAGTTACCGGAGTAGTGGCCAAACGTTTACACCAATTCTTTTAACGAAGTTACAGATCTAATTTGCCGACAGCATACGCTGTGAAATTCCGTTCAATACCTGTCTGACTGCGTCTTCATGCTTCCTTTTACGTAAACGTAACATAAAGAAAACCTTACTAAGTTTGACAAAAACGATAAATGATGTCATACAACAACATTAAGACTGAACGTGATATTTGTTCCCGAGTACATATGCCACGACTTACTGAAAGCTACAGAGTCTCTATATCAATCGATTTCTTCTTTGTATGCGTATCTTTATTTGTCACTTCATGTTCACCAGCTCATGTCGAAATCGGGTATTTAAGCGAGAAAATATAACGCAGGACATCATTTATTGCATAGACATAGACCAGTGCACATCGTACCTGTACACAGGTAACATTATAATTTACAGAGGAAAACTAATTGCCTTTCGCGGGACTCGAACACACGATCTTCTCATTTCAAGTCAGGTGCTCTATCCACTGAGCTATAACGCTTCTTGAGGAAATGGTATGCAAACTACAATTTATTATGAGGCAAAATAAGTAAACATATTTGAACGCAACTCAGGATGAATACATACATATATAGTCCATCTTGTTGGACGTGTAAATTAACATTTCTTGGTGTAATACTATATGTTATGAATATGAAACAAATATTCTGCCTCGAAACAACCATATCTCGACTTGTTATTTAGCTATTGATGATTTTGTTTGAATGCTAGTTATTACGTAAGCCTATTGAGTGTTAATAATGCTAGAACATACCAATAAATAGCCGTGGTCTAATGGTTAAACGTACGGCCATCAAAACGTAAAAGCGCAACGGCTGTGGTTCAAATCCCGATCCGGGCAAGTACTTTTTGTATCACATATATTCTGAAGCCGTATATTTATCGATGTTACCTGTACGAAGGATAAATACAAATGTGATATGTTACGCTACCATTTCTGCCTTATATACCAACTATTGGGGTGTTCGTCGATTTGAAACTACTTCACACGTGACTCATTCATATTCATGAGTTATTACCAGTTAAAATAGAGACTATGTAGCTTTACGAATAATTTTCAGAAGGAAATATGGTGGAGGATCGGTGGCGATTTTTGATGACTGGTAAATTCACAAAAGAATATTTGAACATAATTCATATATATTGCCCATAATAAAGTTGCGTTTTCCCCCCTTAAGCACTGTCGTGCTAAAAGAAAACAGAATCCGGACCTTAACCTGAACTATATGGTATGTTTAAAACTAGATGAGAAATATGTTTGGAGCCATACCACTAGCAATATACATGTAGGCTTTTCTTACAATGGCCCGATATCGTTATGTCCACTACTGGGCATGTGTTTTGGTACACGGTATGATTGACACTGGAACCAATTAGATGTGTGCAAAACTAACCAATAAAACGATGTTTTATGTTACGCGTAACTTAACTAACCTTCTTAAGTGACTCATAACATAACTAACCAAATTAAAGGTTGTTCTTATGTTACACGTAAAATAGGCTTAAGTTATGCGTAACATAACTAACAAATGAAATGATGTTCTTTTGTTGAACGTAATTTAAGCCTATTTTTCGAGTAACTTAAGCAGGCAGTGAAATGATGCTCTTATGTTATGCGTAACATAACTAACCAATGAAATCAGTTTCTTATTGTCCGCGTAGCATAGGCATAAGTTACGACTATCATAACTTTGGTTATGCGTTACATAGGATCGTATGACCTCGACGGCAAGAACAGGTTACGCGTAACAGTGCAGTTGTACATGGTTGCTCAGATGCGCAATTGTATCTTATCATTATACGGATAGCAGTTTAGCTCTGGTGGTAAATCTGATTGCATTGTCACAGGATATAGACAGAGGATTCACATTTGACTTGTTTGTCAGAAATATAGCTCCAAAATTGGTCATTAATGTCGTGAGCTGTACCATTTGACGGCCAATTACTTATTCACAGGGCGTCTTAACCATCTATAATACTGCCGCATGTTCTGCTAATGTTCAGAATGAGTGCATTCTGAAGTTTTTTTGTCAGAATGAATTTTGTTTTTGTTATTCTCATGTCACCATTGTCTTCAAATATTGATGTTAGTATAAGCGCCAGTTCATGGTTGAAAACAGATCTATGTTGCGCGAGGCCATTAAGCCCATGACTTTAGACTATATTAATTGGATGTCAAAAATTGCACCAGATCCAGATTTGACAGCTTTGTTTGCTCATAACCTTGTTGGTTAAAGGCACGTTGAGCCCTTCAGGCCAACTCGCTACATATGTATTTATCTGTTTCTTACTAATAGCGACTGCATTATCAACGTTTACTGTTTCTGGACTAACACTGCCAGCGACGATGCTTATAATGCTGTCTGTGTATTCATCAGGATTCAGTGGGTTACCCAGGTATTAAGCTTCTCCCGAATTTTCTCTCTATCCTGTACATGGGATTTCATACGAGCTGCATTTCTTCTTTATGGTGTGTCTTGAACTGGTGTGTACCGATGTTAAGGATTTCAGTCATCGAAATCAAGTTCTTCCATTCTGTGTTACTTTAAAGTAAAATATCGCTTAAGCAGGTGCTAGGAGGCGTTAGAGGTCGCATCTTATAATTACTTCTCATGAACAGACTGAATACAACCGAGTCTGCTATTTTCTCTCTCGTTTGTGT
Source organism: Cyrtodaria siliqua (assembly GCA_037043455.1). Classification (NCBI taxonomy): domain Eukaryota; kingdom Metazoa; phylum Mollusca; class Bivalvia; order Adapedonta; family Hiatellidae; genus Cyrtodaria; species Cyrtodaria siliqua. Next base: position 245,838 of record JAWPHD010001813.1, on the reverse strand, counting down.
TTGTTGCTTCCAAGGGATCACCTTTTCAGTATTTTTTATTACAAGTAAAATTCTTCAGCAAGGATTTCGTTATAATAAACTAGGTAGATCTTTCTCATTATATCGCCGCAACGAAACCTGCTGGAGAAGTACAACACCAACCTAAAAAGTTTTCTGCAACTGGAAATATCACAACCTTTATTCTATGGAGATATGATATATAATCTCCGGAATTTAAAGAGATGTGACGGATTTCCTGACAACTTTACAAAGTTAATCAGAAAATTCGTCAGAAAAGGATAGGACATTTAGTACTACAACGCACTTTGACCCCTCTACAGTCAGTGACATCGCTTCGCCTTTCTCTTGTGAGGTGACCAGACAACCTCATGGGACTCCATGATTGCCCCCCTCTGAAACTCTGAAAAGGGAGGCTGGTGCATGAACTTTCGTTGTTCGGGTTTTGTGGTCGTACACTTTATTGGATTTCTCTTCGACTGCAACTGCTGCGTTTGGTCAGCACACTTTTGCAAACATTCTGGGGTGTTTCTAATTATGTTTTCTACAGTTTTACATATACGTGTATTATTTCCTAATTTAACTGTTTGTTATTGTTAGAGATGTCTTTTAGATGGGATGCACTTTTATTTACACTGTCTTGTCTTTCAATTTGAGCGCTGAAGACAAGATAATGGCGAGCTTGTGTACACTTAAAACCGATTTAAGCTAACCATTGAGCCATATTGACTACTTATTAGTCAAAGTCTGTATCCCTGTCTTCACCACTCTTTGTGTTGTGTATCGTCCTTTTGTTGTATAGTTCATTTGCTCTTTGTTTATGGTACAGTGCTCTTTGTTTATGGTACAGTGCGGACCTACTTTGCCATTTCTTTTGGGTGCTGTGATTTCTATAGGACCATTTGTTCTCATTTTTTGTAGCCTGTAGCGATTTTGTACTTACGTCTTTTATTTTGGCTATAACATTGATGCGCCACTACATACATAAAGACTCAATGCCCATCGTTTGTAAGCAAACCCTCGACCATACTGCATGAATGTTCTTTTCGATAGAAAACCCATATAGCATTCCATAGCAACGGTACAGTTGCTGATCAGCCATAAATACAGGACAAAAATGTCCGCATTGTATTGTTATTTTTATTTCTAAGCCATAGCAGTCATTATTGTGTCTGGACCAGATAACATCATATCTATAAGTGGCGTTTACATGCATTTGGTTGCAGATGTTTATTTAAGCCAGCGATCTAAATGTAGATAGCTAAAGCAGCTTATTTAAAAAATGCTTTTTATTGAGGTTGTTGTAATATTTATATCGTGAAACAACTAAGATTTTCTCGATTTAACATTTCGGTCGAGTTATTTTATTACGCAGTACGTACAAAAATATATCACGTCTCTGGTGTGGGCGTATTACAAGTAAAATGTTGATGTTATATCCATATAAAATAGCAAATGCCGAAAAAGATATTCCACAAGTACCTTATATTAAGACGTTATAATGAAATATATATGTAATGAAAATGTTTTATTAGAGGGGTGCCTATGCGCTTCCATAATATAGTGTTATGGTCGTTACCACATATAAAAGCAAATTTCGAGGAAAGTACGTTTTGATGAAATATATATGTCATGAAAAAACAATTATTGGAGTGGGGGGTGGGTCCCTATTCGCTTCCATAATCAATTGCTCAATACATACACCATATAACGTTTGCCATTATGAAAATCTAAACTAGACGTAATATCTTATAGAAACACATGCATTCTCAAGATTTATGTTAGGCTTATGAAATAATAAAACACTAGTATAAGTACGTCGCAAATTGTTTAATCGCTTAATTCAAATAAGTAAATATAATGTTTGTTTTGTTATTTTATAGGAGGGACAGTAAAGGATTTTATTTGGGGCTCAACAGACAAGCCGAAAACCAATTGGACTTCTAAAGAGTCAGTTAAAAAAGTCGTTGCTACTGATTCACAATGTGCTGATAAAAGTGAAGGCGCAACTGTCAGCAGTACAGAAACTCAATTGCAAGGTAAACTGTATACGATAATACTATAAACAATCCACTAAGAATTATGTTTATTGTTTTAGCCGTGTGTTTCTGCTAAAGCTATTCAGTAGTTACAATTAGAACAAAATAAAAATTATTAAAGAATCATACATTTTTTTGGCTGGTAGTTAGGTAGGTAGGTAGGTAGAGAGAGAGAGATAGAGAGAGAGAGAGAGAGAGAGAGAGAGAGAGATTCCCTCTGAATAGATTATATTATTTTTGGATTCGATATATAGTTAGAACTAACTTTTCTATTCTAAAAGTATTTCACCTATAATATTAATTACAAAAGACGTTGTTCTGCATTGAACAAACTAGCAGTCAAACATATACATTACTGCAAGACCCCCAAGTATCCGTGAAGATGGCCCCTTAACGTTAGAGTAACAAAATCCGTTTTATAAATACATTCACATTTGGACAAGATAGTATTGTTTGTGGTTGTATAACCCATTACCTCTTAGGAGGCTTTGCAGATGGAGCATAACGCGAAAATTGATTGCGCATCTACACATTCTTATCTTAAAAATACACTACACATTAACATGAAATCTCAAGGGTATAGAGGGAGCATCACAAGGCGGCAACTCCCTGCAGAGTGGCCAATTTCTGAAGGCGGTCAAAACTCGATTTATATAATTATCTTGTACCTCGAGTCATTAAATAAGCATTAATGGAAACTAGAGTGTTTTTTTTAAAAACATACGTCTCCCCCACTGGTGAAAGTGTCATAAATCCGACGAAAATCATTCAACTGGAACACGACGATGGTATGAGCAACTATGCTTTCCTTCTTAATTGTACGATAACCGGACAGGCTGTGAAACCTATGATGACGTCTACATAAAGCCCAAAAGGACGGTGACGTTTGATGTTTGTCTGCAGTCTTGTCTTGTCGTGCTCTCAATGGTTTATTCTCTTGTTGCTCTGGCTTCTGCCAAGTCAATGAGTATATTCTTTGTGGCTATTGTTTTTTGTATTTATATATAGACGAGAATCTTTGTGTTGTACTTATATTGCCTATTAATGCTGCCTTGCTGGTTAGAGAATGGTTCATGGCGGAGATTTCTTTATTTACACTCTCCCGATTTGTTGGGTTGACAGTAGGTTAAGTGTGTGGTTTGGTGCAGCCTAGAACCTGGTTTAAACGCCCAGCGACCTTTTTAGCCTCTGACCGTTCCAAGACGGTTTAATTTAGTTTGAATTTAGTCGTTGAATGCTGTTTTTCCTGCTCAGTTGTTATATCTATATTGGTAATGATCCTCTCTACCAAGTTTCGTTGAAATCCGGCCAGGAAAACAAGAGAACTAGTCCGGACAAAATTCGTGTATTAAATCCTTTAAAGGGACATATCTCTGCCAAAAATCATTGAACCGGAATACGACAATAATATACGCAACCGCGATGACATGCGCAACTAAGTTTGGTACTGATCATTCCTGCTACATTTAGTTGAAATCCGAGGAGGGGCTCAGGAGAACTAGTCCGGAAAGTGTTTGTGTACTACAACATTTAAAGGCCCATAACTCCATCAAAGATCATCCAACCGTAACACTGCGATGCTATGCACCATAAGGCCTGGTACCGATCATCCTTAAAAGGGTTTCGTTGAAATCCCGCCAGGAGTTTAGAAGAGACTAATCCGGACAATGTTTGTGTATTAAACTATGTAAAGGGTCATAACTATGATCGAGCTACTAGTTCTTGAAAAAAGGCAATATAACCCTAACATATTTGAAAATGTATGTACTTTTGGAGCTAGAATGCAAAGATTTTGTCTTTATTTGTTAACATGTTCAAACCCCTTTTTCATTTAATGGCTTCTAAATGTGTAAACATAGTATGCAATCATCAAGTAAGTAACAGTAAATGGTTTAAGCCAATTCCTACGTTTTAAACAGATAGTAATGCGCTAAGTAGAAAACATATGGCCTCTAAACGCAATAAATGTCCACATGGTATTTAACAAATAATGAGTTCAGTGTATCAACATACGTCTTAACTATCTAAACAGTTATTTAGGTCTTATAAATGGACACTGGTATAAACACTAGTGAACAACACATTTACAATGTTGAAAAAGTATGTTATTTATGAACATGGTCCTTGTTAGACAGGTATGCACGAAAAAGATGTATGTAGGACATGTCCTTAATAACATACACGCAGCAATTTCTGTGACCACCCCTCTCCCTGATATTTAGGAGTTAGCCTGTTGGAGAAGATAGGATAATTGATGTGTTATAGTTGTAAAATGAATGACTAAATGCGCGGCTGGAGGTCTGAACAAATACATGGTTTACATTAGACTTAAAATAGTTTAAATTTAAATTATTTTTAACTACTTACGTGATAATCATATAACAGCGACTTCAAAATCTGTGGGAATCATTGTTGAGCTCACACATATAACAAGCACATGCGTGTCATTACTTGGCAGAATCTTCATATATAGTTAAGCGCCTGTTGCTACTGGTAAGCCCAGTTTGCAAATCCAAAATCAGCTAGTGTACCACATTTGTTGCGACAGTACATCTGAGCATAGTATCTTTTCTGTGTAATTCCAGCTTGTATCATATTCCCCCTGCATTTTATTCCCCCTGCAAAAAAAGCAAACGGAAGTGATATATGTTAAACATATCGGCAGATACACAAGGTAGCAGCACTTACACCGTACATTTAAACCAGATACAGCTATACAAAATACAAATAGCATACTTTGCAAATAAAATTAAATGATTATAGTGAACTGATTATCATCAGTAATTAATTCAAGTATGAATGCAATCAATTACATTTGAATATTTAAATTACTACGGCGCATGCCTGCAAAAAAACAACATTGCGTTTTGTTGCGCCTTAATTCGCAATGAAGACATTTGGTTCGGAGTTAAATCGTATGATGAACTTGTTTTGTTTGATTGTCATAACGTCGTCTTGACGTTCTCGTGCTAGTTGCCGTAAGTTGTTATAAAAATACTTCTAATAGACTTGAATATTCTTGTCTAACTGAAAATCTTGCCCGAGAATTCATTAAAATACAGGAAATCACAAGCAGAAATCAACAATTTTTTGGTGTATATGTCCTCAGACCCCGCTAGCAAGGGATTTGCCTTTGTTAAATGTCAGGGCTGGCTACAGGCCTGATTAAAGTCTCAAAAACAAATATTATACACATAATGTAAATATAAGGACTTCTTTTATTGTCTTCGATATTTCGATTCGGGCGTCACGCACTTCAAACTATCCTAATGTTTTTCATATCCAGTAGAAAAGTCGAAATATCGAATTTAATCCTTAACTGAGAGGCTAATGCATACTTAGTAAATACCATAATTTTAAGTATTATACTATGTTATCATTGCACAATTTGCATCTTATTGCATTGACACGATCTTTTTATTTTCCAACAAATTGTATATGAAGTGATCAGTTAAATATCATTTTCAGAATTGTAGTGAATAATTATTTGGTAAAATGCGTAGTTAAAGTGTATTAATAATAGTCAAGAAGATAAATACGGAAGATGGAGGGAACATCTCGTAAAATAAAAAGCTCGTGACCATAACGTAGTTTCCGTAGACATGACCTAGTACATGTATCTCGTGATCGGCGCCACGACTTAGTAATCCCGTGCCCATAACGTAGTTATCTCGTGGCCACGAGATATTTAATCAATATTATAAACGCTTCAAACTAACATTGTGTACCGACAATATAGCTGAACTCAATCATAATATTTTCTTTATCATTTAGTTTTTGGAACACATTTGAACGTTTATAATATATTTTTCATTTAGCTGAGGAAAAAAACATACTTTAAGGCATCTGAAACGGATAATCAAAATTTACAGTGATATAAGTAATGATATGGACAAAGTGTCAGCCTAATTGGGAATTGTAGAAAAGCGGTTAGATCTAAAAATGAGTCGCAATAAGTTTGTAAAGTATTCTTAGACTACACAAAATGGCCTTCATTTGACACCTTGATGGATATGGCAAACGGAACCTTTTGGACTGTGTATACATGAATGAATCTGTGACCTCTATCGGACAGTTTTTCTCACGGGCAAGCATTAGTTTAAAATGTCACACTTTCATTGGCCTAGGTTATTTAATTGAGATCGTCAGTACAGAACCACCTGAGGCTAGAGACTTTCACATTCACCTTCGTAGAATAATTCTTGAATTGATTTTACTGCACTGCCTCTGCTATGCAGTCCAAGAAACGACTTAACCTTGTATGTACTATGCCATTATGCCACTTACAGTGTCCTACTGACTACTTGCCAGTTGACTTGCTATTTCCATTATTGTAAGTAATATTGTTTGTAAACTAATATTAACAATAAATAGATATGTAACCGGCCTAAAAAAACAAAATGTAGGTTTTCCTAAAGAGAAACATGTTTGACCTATAACAATAATAAATTGATGATCAATGTCCATGATTCATTCAAATATATGGCTGGTTGATGATGGTACAATTTTAAGAATAACATAATCAATCATTTATAAAACCATCTTCAATTTTTAACGTTACTAGTTTGTTATTCGCATTATAGTACCATTCACGCTTTGCTCGGGTTTGCTAATATAATAGAACAAAATAGAAATTAGCATATTTCTATTTACTATCACTTGATCAGTAAAAAAACAAGTAATGTGTCAATTCAACAACAAACTGATTTTTCAAACCGCACAGGATTAATATGTCGTAGGACAGCACAGTTAAAGTTTGATTATGGCTAACTAAAACCGATAGGAAGAAGAAAAGTAAAAGGAAGACAAATCAAAAAAATAAAAATATTCATGATTTATTTGTTATTTTGGACCCACTAGAAGCCTTGTGCCATAACTTTAGCAAAATGATACCGCCATAATCAGTCTCGTTGATCTAGTGCAAGTGCATGAACCATTTAAAAATGTCTAAATTAATAAAGTCAATGGTCTTTGTGATTCAAGTTTTGTCAATTAAGTGAACACAATTACGGAGAAATACAGCTTAATGCAAAACCTCAAAGTGAAAATCATTTGTGGAGCTGCTCTGAGTGTTTAATCGGCATTATTTGACCGTATTTCGATATCGTTAAGTTTCATAGAGTATGCATTAACACTGTATTCTCGTTCATACCTATTTACACACAAAACTCACTTATAGCGAACTCGGTTATTTCGAATACACTGTTATAGCGGAGGTTTTATTTCAACGGCAAGCTACTTCTTTGCTTCAGATAAAAAGATACGGATATAGCGATCTCGGATATAGCGAATTCTTGGTCATAGCGAAACAATTTTGCTAACCCCATTAAAAAAAGAGAAGAAAATGAAACATAAATTAAACTTTTATAGCGAATCGGACCTTTTTTGTCTATGTACAATAACTTCGGCATAGGTAAGTATTTTCCGGTATCAAACGTAACCCCGGAGAAGTGCAAGTTTTCAGAACTTTATCTAAAGGAATGTGTTAAGTGGTGTTTGCACCATACCTTTGCTTCAGATAAAAAGATACGGATATAGCGATCTCGGGTATAGCGCATTATTGGTCATAGCGAAACAATTTTGCAACCCCATTCAAAAAAACAGAAAAAAACAAGAAAATGAAACAGCGTAAATTAAACATTTTGTAGCGAATCGGACCTTTTCTGTCTATCTACAATATAACTCCAACATTTGGTCAATAATGTCTTGAGCTGTACCATTTGACGGCCAATTAATTATACACAGGGCGTTTTAACCATTTATAATACTGCCTTATGCTTTGCTAATGTTCATGATGACTGCTGACTGCTAATCCTGAAGTGTTTTTTTGTCAGAATGGATTTTGTTTTTGTTATTCCCATTTCACCACCGTGTTCAAACATTGATGTTAGTATAGGCGCAAGTTCATGGTTGAAAACAGATCTATGTTGCGCGAGCCCATGACTCTAGACTATATTAATTGGATGTCAAACATTGCACCAGATCCAGACTTGACAGCTTTGTTTGCTCACAACCTTGTTGGTTAAAGGCACGTTGAGTCCTTCAGGCCAACTCGCTACATATGTATTTATCTGTTTCTTACTAATAGCGACTGCATTATCAACGTTTACTGTTTCTGGACTAACACTGCCAGCGACGATGCTTATAATGCTGTCTGTGTATTCATCAGGATTCAGTGGGTTACCCAGGTATTAAGCTTCTCCCGAATTTTCTCTCTATCCTGTACATGGGATTTCATACGAGCTGCATTTCTTCTTTATGGTGTGTCTTGAACTGGTGTGTACCGATGTTAAGGATTTCAATCATCGAAATCAAGTTATTCCATTCTGTGTTGCTTTAAAGTAGAATATCGCTTAAGCAGGTGCTAGGAGGCGTGAAAGACTCAATACAACCGAGTCTGCTATTTTTCTCTCTCGTTTGTGTTTTTGGTTCAAAGGGATCACCTTTTCAGTATCTTTTATTACAAGTAAAATTCTTTAGCAAGGATTTCGTTATAATAAACTAGGTAGATCTTTCTCATTATATCGCCTCAACGAAACCGGCTGTAGAAGTAGAACACAAACCTAAAACGTTTTCTGCAACTAAAGAGAGAGAGAGAGAGAGAGAGTGAGAGATTTTTCCTCATAACAGATTAGATTTTTTTTGGATTCGATATAAAGTTAGAACTAACTTTTCTGTTCTAAAAGTATTTCACCTTTAATATTAATAACATAAGACGTTGTTCTGCATTGAGCAAACTAGCAGTCAAACATATAAATTACTGCAAGTCCCCCCAAGTATCCGTGAAGATGGGCCCCTTAACGCCAGAGTAACAAAACGCGTTTTATAAATACATTCACATTTGGACAAGAGAGTATTGTTTGTGATTTTATAACCCATTACCCCTTAGGAGGCTATGCAGATGGAGCCAAACTTGAAAACTTATTGCGCATCTACATATTCTTCACTTAAAAATACACTACACATTAACATGGAATCTCAGGGGTATGGAGGGAGCATCACAAGGCGGCAACTTCCTGCAGAGTGGCCAATTTATGCAGACTGTCAAAACTCGTTTTATATAATTATCTTGTGCCTCGAGTCATTAAATAACCATACCAAATTAGAAATAGAGGTGTTTTTTTTTTAAAACATACGTCTCCCCCACTGGTGAAAGGGTCATAGATCCGACGAAAATCATTCAACTGGAACACGACGATGGTATGCGCAACTATGCTTTCCTCCTTAATTGTGCGTTAACCGGACAGGCTGTGGAACCTATGATGACGTCTACCTAAATCCCAAAAGGACGGTGATGTTTGATGTTTGTCTGCAGTCTTGTCTTGTCGTGCTCTCATTGGTTTATTCTCTTGTTGCTCTCGCTTCTGCCAAGTCAATGAGTATCTTCTTTGTGGCTTTCTAGGCTATTGCTTTTTTGTATTTATATATAGACGAGAATCTTTGTGTTTTACTTATAATGCCTATTAATGCTGCCTTGCTGGTTAGAGAATAGTTCATGGCGGAGATTTCTTTATTTACACTGTCCCGTTTTATTGGGTTGACAGTAGGGTAAGTGTGTGGTTTGGTGCACCGTAGAACTTGGTTTAAACGCCCAGCGACCCCTTTGCCTCTGACCGTTCCAATGCGGTTTAATTTAGTTTGAATTTATTCCTTGAATGCTGTTTTTACTGCTCATTTTTTATATCTATATTGTTAATGATCATTTCTACCAAGTTTCGTTGACATCTGGCCAGGATAACAAGAGAACTAGTCCGGACAATATTAGTGTATTAAATCCTTTAAAGGGACTTACCTCTGCCAAAAATCATTCAATCGGAATACGACAATAATATACGCAATCGCGATGACATGCGCATCTAAGTTTGGTACTGATCATTCTTGCTACGTTTCGTTGAAATCCGACCAGGGGCTCAGGAGAGCTAGTCCGGAAAATGTTATGTACTTAAACGTTTAAAGGCCCATAACTCCACCAAAGATCATTCAACCGTAACACTGCGATGCTATGCACCATAAGGCCTGGTACCGATCATCCCTGAAAGAGTTTCGTTGAAATCCCGCCAGGAGTTCAGAAGAGACTAATCCGGACAACGTTTGTGTATTAAAATATTTAAAGGGTCATAACTATGATCGAGCTACTAGTTTTTGAAAAAAAATCCAATATAGCCCTAACATATTTGAAAATGTATGTACTTTTGGAGCTAGAATGAGTAGAGTTTGTCTTTATGTGTTAACATTTTTAAACCCCTTTTTCATTTAATGGCTTCTAAATGTGTAAACATAGTATGCAATCATCAAGTAAGTAACAGTAAATGGTTTAAGCCAATTCCTACGTTTTAAACAGATAGTAATGAGCTAAGTAGAAAATATATGGCCTCTAAACGCAATAAATTTCCACATGGTATTTAACAAATAATGAGTTCAGTGTATCAACATACGTCTTAACTATCTAAACAGTTATTTAGGTCTTATAAATGGACACTGGTATAAACACTGGTGAACAACACATTTACAACGTTTAAAAAAATGTTATTGATGAACATGGTCTATGTTAGACAAGTATGCACGAACAAGATGTATGTAGGACATGTCTTTAATTACATACACGCCGCAATTTCTGTGACCACCCCCCCCCCCCCCCCCCCCCCACACACACACACACCCTGATATTTAGGAGTTAGCCTGTTGGAGAGGATTGGATAATTGATGTGTTGACGTATCTTTTCTGTTTAATTCCAGCTTGTATCCCCCTGCATTTTATTCCACCTGTAAAGATAGCAAACGAACTTCTTATATGTTAAACAAATCGGCAGATACACAAGGTAGCACGGTATATTTAAAGCAAGATAAAGCTATACAAAATACAAATAGCATACTTTGCAAATAAAAGTAACTGATTAGAATGAACTGATTAGCGCATCAGTATTAAATTCAAGTACGAATGCAATCAATTACATTTGCATATTTAAATTACTACGGCGCATGCCTGCAAAATAAAATTGCGTCTTGTTACGCCTCAATTCTCAGTGAAGACATTTGGGGCGGAGTTAAATCGTATGATGAACTTGTTTTGTTTGAATGTCATAACGTCGTCTTGACGTTCTCGTGCTAGTTGCCGTAAGTTGTTATAAAAAGCGTGCAATGTTGGCAACGTCGCTGTTCCAACAGTATGTAAAACAGCTTTAAATACATTACATAATTAGCAAGCCCGTTGCCTCTGTAGAAGTTTAGGAAGGTGGCAAACACTGAAGTAGACATTCTAATCGAATATCCAATGAAACACTAAAATAGACTTGAATATTTTTGTCTAACTGAAAATCTTGCCGAGAATTCATTAAAATACAGGAAATCACAAGCAGAAATCAACAATTTTTGGTGTATATGTCCTCAGACTCCGCTAGGAAGGGATTTTCCTTTGTTAAATTTCAGGGCTGGCTGCAGGCCTGATTAAAGTCTCAAAAACAAATAGTATACACATAATGTAAATATAAGGACTTCTTCCATTTTCTTCGATATTTTGATATGAATAACATCAGCTAGTTTAAATTTAGCTAGAAGTCCTTCGGGCGTCACGCACTTGAAACTATCCTAATGTTTTTCATATCCAGTAGAAAGGTCGAAATATCGAATTCAATCCTTAACTGAGAGGCTAATGCATACTTATAAAATACCATAATTTTAAGTTATCATTGCACAATTTACATCTTATTACATTGACACGATCTTATTATTTTCCAACAAATTGAATATGTATTGATCATTCAAATATCATTTTCAGAATTGTAGTGAATAATTATTTGGTAAAATGCGTAGTTTAAGTGTATTAATAGTAGTCAAGATGATACATACGGAAGATGGATTGAACATCTCGAAAAATAAAAAGCTCGTGACCATAACTTAATTTCCGTAGACATGACTTAGTATCTCGTGATCGGCGCCACGACTTAGTAATCCCGTGTCCATAATCTATATTGTAAACGCTTCAAACTAACATTGTGTACCGACAATATAGCTGAACTCAATCCTAATATTTTCTTTATCATTTTGTTTTTGGAACACATTTGAACGTACATAATATATTTTTCATTTAGCTGAGGAAGAAAACATACTTTAAGTCATCTGAAACGGATAATCAAAATTTACAGTAATATAAGTAATGATATGGACAAAGTGTCAGCCTTATTGGGAATTCTAGAAAAAGCGGTTAGATCTAAAAATGAGTCGCAATAAGTTGGTCTAGAGGTATTCTTAGACTACGCAAAATGGACTTCGTTTGACACCTTGATGGATATGACAAACGGCACCTTTAAATGTCACACTTTAAATGACCTAGGTTGTTTAATTGAGGTCGTCACTACAGAACCACATGAGGCTAGAGACTTACACATTCACCTTCGTTGAATAATTCTTGAACTGATTTTACTGCACTGCCTCTGCTATGCAGTCCCAGAAACGACTTAACATTGTATGCACTATGCCATTATGCCACTTACAGTGTCCTACTGACTACTTGCCAGTTGACTTGCTATTTCCATTATTGTAAGTAATATTGTTTGTAAACTAATATTAACAATAAATAGATATGTGACCGGCCTAAAAAAGCAAAATGTACGTTTTCCTACAGAGAAACATGTTTGACCTATAACTATAATAAATTGATGATCAATATCCATGATGCATTCAAACATATGGCTGGTTGATGATGGTACAATTTTGTGAATAACATATTCAATCATTTATTATGCCATCTTCAATTTTTAACGTTACTAGTTTATTATTAGCGTTATAGTACCATTCACGCTTTGCTCGGGTTTGTTAATGTAATAGAACAAAATAGAAATTAGCATATTTCTATTTACTATCACTTGATCAATAAAAAAACAAGTAGCGTGTCAATTCAACAACAAACTGATTTTTCAAACAGCACAAGATAAAAATGTCGTAGGACAGCACAGTTAAAGTTTGATAATGGCTAACTCAAACCGATAGAAAGAAGAAAAAAAAAGAAAATGAAACAGCGTAATTTAAACATTTGATAGCGAATCGGACCTTTTCTGTCCATCTACAATAACTCCAACATTTGGTCAATAATGTCTTGATCTTGAGCTGTACCATTTGACGGCCAATTAATAATCCAGAAGGCGTCTTAACCATCAATAATACTGCCTTATGCTAATGTTCAGAATGTTTTTTTGTCAGAATGGATTTTGTTTTTGTTATTCTCATTTCACCACTGTCTTCAAACATTGATGTTAGTATAGGCGCAAGTTCATGGTTGAAAACATATCTATGTTGCGCGAGACCATTAAAGAAATATAAAAAGATTGGACAAGGAAAGTAGCATTCAAGGAGGACAGTCAACCACAAAACATAGAAACAAACATGCCAACAGACAAACAAGAAGGCAAAAGTAATGATAAAGGTAAACGACATCACAAACACAAAAGTGTTGACAATAGGGCTACCGCCTTGGAACGGTCAATGGCAAAGTAGGCCACTGGGGACTTTAACCTGTTCTGTGGTGCACCAAACCTCACACTTACCCTACTGTCATCCCATTAAAACAGGACAGTGTAAATAAAAAAATCCCTGCCATGATCTAATCTCTAACCAACAAGGCAGCATCAATAGCCAATATAAGTAAAACACAAATATGCTCGTGTAAATATAATACAAAAATAACAATAGCCTAGAAAGCCCCAATGAAGGTACTCAATGACTTGGCATAAGCCAGAGCAATAAGAGAATAAACCATTAAGGGCACAACAAGAAAGATCATAGACAAACATCAAACGCCACCGTCCCAATGGGCTTTAGGTATGTGTCATCATAGGGTCCACAGCCTGTCCGGTCATCGTACAATTGAAGAGGAAAGCATAGTGGCGAACTGTAAAAGGGTCCACCACCAAGCATGCAGTACGTTGCAAAATGATAGGGTCATAACCTCTTTTGATAAACGTTTTAACAAGTTCAACAAAAATAGTATGAAAGTGATCATGACCAAGAATCTTACGAAGTTTATAAATCACATCACCATAGAAGTCAGATTGTGATAGTCCTTGTCGCAGAAGAGTCCTTAAATTACATTTATATTTGGAAAGAAGATCAGGGTTACGATAATAAAACTTTGCGAAGGTTTTACGAAGTTTATGGTAACGGTAACCCTGATTGAGTAGCTTTTTAGTTATACAAAGATTACGAATATTAAAGTCCTCAACTCGAGTACAAGCTCTTGAAAAACGAATAAGTTGAGACACATACACGCCATAATAGGTTGCTCGGGGAACATCCCCATCCAAGTGGGGGTAATTAACAATGTCAAAATTAAAATTATCTCTCTTGTCATAGATTTTGCTAATTAATTCACCATTTTCAATCGAGAGATCTAAATCAAGAAAAGACGCGTTATTATCCGAAATATTTGCTTTATTAAGCTGAAGTTCTTTAGGATAAATAGTATCAACCATAGTTAGAAAGAAAGGGTTGTCAATGTTCAGTATGTCATCCAGATACCAAGAGGTGTAATTAAAATCTTTAATAACATCTGCCTGGGTATCTGGTGAAAGACTCAACATGAAAACTCTTTCATAGCAAAATAAAAACAAATCTGCGACAAGTGGTGCACAGTTCGTACAGTTCGTCATTAAGCCCATGACTCTAGACTATATTAATTGGATGTCAAAAATTGCACCAGATCCAGACTTGACAGCTTTGTTTGCTCACGACCTTGTTGGTTATAGGTACGTTGAGCCCTTTAGGCCAACTCGCTACATATATATGTATCTGTTTCTTACTAATAGCGACTGCATTATCAACGTTTACTGTTTCTTGACTAACACTGCCAGCGACGATGCTTATAATGCTGTCTGTGTATTCATCAGGATTCAGTGGGTTACCCAGGTATTAAGCTTCTCCCGAATTTTCTCTCTATCCTGTATATGGGATTTCATACGAGCTACATTTCGTCTTTATGGTGTGACTTGAACTGGTGTGTACCGATGTTAAGGATTCCAATCATCGAAATCAAGTTATTCCATTCTGTGTTGCATTAAAGTAGAATATCGCTTAAACAGGTGCTAGGAGGCGTGAGAGGTGTTTCATCTTATAATTTCTTCTTATGAACAGACTGAATACAACCGAGTCTGCTATTTTCTCTCTCGTTTGTGTTTGTTGCTTCAAAGAGATCACCTTTTCAGTATTTTTTATTACAAGTAAAATTCTTAAGCAAGGATTTCGTTATAATAAACTAGGTAGATCTTTCTCATTGTATAGCCTCAACGAAACCTACTGGAGAAGTAGAATACCAACTTAAAAAGGTTTCTGCAACTAGAAATATCACAACCTTTATTCTTTGGAGCTATGATATATAAACTTCGGAAATTAAAGAGGTGTGACGGATTTCCTGACCACTTTACAAAATTAATCAGAAAATTCGTCAGAAAAGGATAGGACCTTTAGTATTACAACGCACTTCATGCTTGGTGATTGACCCCTCTACAGTCAGTCACAACGCTTCACCTTTCTCTTGTGCGGTGACAGGACAATCTCATGGGAATCCATGATTTCCCCGTCTGAAACTCTGAAAGGGGAGGCTGGTGCATGCACTTTCGTTCTTCGGGTTTTGTGGTCGTACCCTATATTGGATTTCTCGTCGACTGCAACTGCTGTGTTTGGTCAGCACACTTTTGCAAACATCCTGGGGTGTTTCTAATTATGTTGTCTACAGTTTTACATATACGTGTATTATTTCTTAATTTCTCTGTTTGTGAACTTTATTGTTAGAGATTTCCTTTTGATGGATGCACTTTTCTTTACACTGTATTGTCTGTCAATTTGAGCGCTGAAGACAGGATAATGGCGTGCTTGTATACACTTAAAAAAAGAAGAGATATAGGGTCCTATAGAAACCACAGCGTCCGAACGCAATGGCATCATAGGTCCGCACTGTACTGCAAAGAAAGAGACAAAAAACATCAGAAAGGGTGGTGAAGACAGGGTTACTGACTTGGAACGGTCAGTAGGCAATAAGGTCTACTGGTTAGCTTGAATCGATTTTATATGAGCACAATCCTCGCTATTATCCTGTCTTCAGCGCCCAAATATACAAGACAGTGTAAACAGAACTACATCCCATCAAAAGGAATTCTCTAACAATAAAGTCCACAGGGCGTTACAACCGATGTAAGCTAACCATTGTCAAAGTCGGTCACCCTGTCTTCACCACTCTTTGTGTTGTGTATCGTCCTTTTGTTGTATAGTTAATTTGCTCTTTGTTTGTGGTCCAGTGCGGACCTACTTTGCCATTTCTTTTGGGTGCTGTGATTTCTATAGGACCATTTGTTCTCATTTGTGTAGCCTGTAGCGATTTTGTACTAACGTCTTTTATATTGGCTATATCATTGATGCATCGACTGCATACATAAAGACTCAATGCCCATATTTTCTGAGTAGATGGATTAATACCAACAAGTCCCCGCCCCCTCGACCATACTGCATGCATGTTTTTTCCAATAAAAAAACCCATATAGCATTCCATAGCAACGGTACAGTTGTTGATCAGCCATAAAGACAGGACAAAATGTCTGCACTGTATTGTTAGTTTTTTTTCTCAGCCATTGCAGTCATTATTGTGTCTGGACCAGATAACACCATAAACTATAAGTGGCGTTTACATGCATTTGGTTGCAGGTTTTTATTTAAGCCAGCGATCTAAATTTAGATAGGTAAAGCAGCTTATTTAAAAAGTGCTTTTTATTGAGGTTGGTGTAATATTTATATCGTGAAACAACTAAGGTTTTCTCGATTTAAGATTTCGGTCGAGTTATTTTATTACGCAGTACGTACAAAAAATATATCACGACGCTGGTTTTGGCGTATTGCAAGTAAAATGTTGATGTTATATCCATATAAAATAGCAAATGCCGAGAACAATATTTCACAAGTACCTTATATTAAGACGTTATAACGAAATATATATGTCATGAAAATGTTTTATTAGTGGGGTCCGTACGCGCTTCCATAATATAGTGTTATGGTCAAATACACATATAAAAGCAAAATTCGAGGAAAATACGTTATGACGAAATACATATGGCATGAAAAACAATTATTAGGGTGGTCCCTATTCGCTTCCATAATCAATTGCTCAATATATACACCATATAACGTTCGTTGTAAGCCATTACAAAATTCTAAATTAGACGTAATATCTTATAGAAACATATGCATTGTCAGGATTTATGTTAGGCATATGAAATAATAAAACAGTACGTCGCAAATTGTTTAATCGCTTAATTCAAATAAGTAAATATACTGTTTGTTTTGTTATTTTAAAGGGTCAATCAGCTCAACAGACAAGTCGACCTCTACAGAGCCAGTTACAAAAAACGATGATACTGATTCACAATCTGCTGATAAAAGTGGTGGTGCACCTGTCAGCAGTACAGAAACACCGTTGCAAGGTAAACTGTATACAATATTGCTATAAACAATCCACTAAGAATTATGATTATTGTTTTAGCCGTGTGCTAAAGGTATTCAGTAGTTACAATTAGAAAAAATAAAAATGTATTCACATATTAACGAATCATACATTTTCGTGGCTGGTAGTTAGAGAGAGAGAGAGAGAGAGAGAGAGAGAGAGAGAGAGAGATTTCCTCTGAATAGATTGGATTATTTTTGGATTCGATATAAAGTTAGAACTAACTTTTCTATTCTAAAAGTATTTCACCTTTAATATTACCACAAAAGACGTTGTTCTGCATTGAGCAAAATAGCAGTCAAAGATATAAATTACTGCAAGTCCCCCAAGTATCCGTGAAGATGGGCCCCTTAACGCTAGAGTAACAAAACCCGTTTTATAAATACATTCACATTTGGACAAGATATTATTGTTTGTGATGTTATAACCCATTACCCCTTAGGAGGCTAGGAAGATGGAGCCAAACGCGAAAACTTATTGCGCATCTACACATTCTTAACTTAAAAATACGCTACACATTAACATGGAATCTCAAGGGTATGGAGGGAGCATCACAAGACGGCAACTCCCGGCAGAGTGGCCAATATATGCAGGCGGTCAAAACTCGTTTTGTATAATTATCTTGTGCCTCGAGTCATTAAATAACCATACCAAATTATAAACAAGAGGTGTTTTCTTTAAATCATACGTCTCCCCCACTGGTAAAAGGGTCATAAATCCGACGAAAATCATTCAACTGGAACACAACGATGGTATGCGCAACTATGCTTTCCTCCTTAATTGTGCGATGATCAGACAGGCTGTGGAACCTATGATGACGTCTACCTAAAGCCCAAAAGGACGGTGACGTTTGATGTTTGTCTGCAGTCTTGTCATGTCGTGCTCTCAATGGTTTATTCTCTTGTTGCTCTCGCTTCTGCCAAGTCAATGAGTACCTTTTCTGTGGCTTTCTAGGTTATTGTTTTTTTGTATTTATTTATAGACGAGAATCTTTGTGTTCTACTTATATTGCCTGTGATCATATCTGCTACGTTTCGTTGAAATCCGACCAGGGGCTCAGGAGAACTAGTCCGGAAAATGTTTGTGTACTAAAACTTTTAAAGGCCCATAACTCCACCAAAGATCATTCAACCGTAACTCTGCGATGCTATGCACCATAAGCCTGGTACCGATCATCCCTGAAAGGGTTTCGTTGAAATCCCGCCAGGAATTCAGAAGAG
Organism: Cyrtodaria siliqua; assembly: GCA_037043455.1. Classification (NCBI taxonomy): domain Eukaryota; kingdom Metazoa; phylum Mollusca; class Bivalvia; order Adapedonta; family Hiatellidae; genus Cyrtodaria; species Cyrtodaria siliqua. Next base: position 227,104 of record JAWPHD010001813.1, on the reverse strand, counting down.
ACTAATCCGGACAATGTTTGTGTATTAAAATATTTAATGGGTCATAACTATGATCGAGCTACTAGTTTTGAAAAAAGGCAATATAACCCTAACATATTTGAAAATGTATGTACTTTTGGAGCTAGAATGCATAGATTTTGTCTTTATTTGTTAACATTTTCAAACCCCTTTGCATTAAATGGTTTCTAAACGTGTAAACATAGTATGCAATCATCAAGTAAGTAACAGTAAATGGTTTAAGCCAATTCCTACGTTTTAAACAGATAGTAATGCGATAAGTAGAAAACATATGGCCTCTAAACGCAATAAATTTCCATATGGTATTTAACAAATAATGAGTTCAGTGTATCAACATACGTCTTAACTATCTAAACAGTTATTTGGGTCCTTATAAATGGACACTGGTATAAACACTGGTGAACAACACATTTACAATGTTGAAAAAGTATGTTATTTATGAACATGGTCCTTTTTAGACAGGTATGCACGAAAAAGGTGTATGTAGGACATGTCCTTAATGACATACACGCCGCAATTTCTGTGACCACCCCCGCCATCCCCTGATATTTAGGAGTTAGCCTGTTGAAAAGATTGGATAATTGATGTTTTATAGTTGTAAAATGAATGACTAATGGCTAAATGCGCGGCTGGAGGTCTGAACAAACACATGGTTTACATACGACTTAAAATAGTTTAACTTTAAATTATTTTTAACTACTTACGTGATAATCATAAAACAGCGACTTCAACATCTGTGGAAATCATTGTTGAGTTCACACATATAACAAGCACAGGCGAATCTTCATATATAGTTAAGCGCCTGTTGCTACAGGTAAGTCCAGTTTGCATATCCAAAATCAGCGAGTGTACCACCTTTGTTGCGACAGTACACTTGAGCAACGTATCTGTTCTGTGTAATTCCAGTTTGTATCATATTCCCCCTGCATTTTATTCCCCCCCTGCAAAAATAGCGAACGAACGTGTTATATGTTAAACATATCGGCAGATACACATGGTAGCACGGTACATAAGATAAATACGGAAGATGGAGGGAACATCTCCGTATGAATATGGATATGAAACTTAAAAAAACGAAATGCGTTACACACCAAAAAATGTATTGTATTATCCATAATTTATGTAATAAAAGAAAATCGAAATTAATTACATAAATAATGATAAACTATATGCGGTCCTCTTTTTATTTTTTTTACATTGTTTGATCATATTCATTTTTTTTCTTCCGTTTTTTAATCACGGTATAAATTAAAATAAAATTAAAACGCTGACCATACAACATGTTATATATTTTCTTTCCAAAAATGTGTTTTCAATTTGAGTCGACTGACAGGATAAAGGAACTACATGTAATTGAATCATCGATATCCTCGCTTGATGTGATATAATTTATGTTGTTGGATAGACTCGAAATATCTTCAGCAAACATATTTGATGATATGTCGGTTGTGTATGGATATTAGTTGCTAACTTCCGATTTATAAAAAAGTATTCATCGTTTCATTATAATTATCCGTCCCTTCTTTTTTGAGAACTCTTTTTTTTGTTAATGAGTTACTGGATAATTAAGATGTAGCTAATGGTGATGAAGATTCATACTAAATTTGATTGATATTGATTGATAAGATCTGATTTTAACTAACAATTGTCATTTTAATATTTAACCAAATAAACGAAGATCGCATGTTCGACGGCATTTATCAATCTATAAACCGTTTACAAAATGGTTAATTGTTATACCAATGAGTATTTTGCAATTATGTTATTGCAAACGAACTATTTAAAACATGTGGCAGTTAAGTAGTATTAGTAGTAGTAGTAGTTGTAGCTCTAAACTTAAACTAAACTTTTATTTATTTATCTATTTATTATTTATTTATTTATGTATTTATTTATTCATTTATTTATTTATTTATTTTTTATTTATTTATTTATTTATTTATTTATGTATAAATTGAATTACCTTTTTATTGATTTGTTTATTTTTTTATTTATTTATTGATGTATTTAAAAAAATTGAAGTTATCTTTGTTTACTTTATATTTGCCTATGGTTAATAATATTAAACTGTATTTATCTTTTTTTATATTTATTGTTATTGATTTATTAATGTTTGAACTCGATAGAATTCATTTTTCCATATCAAACAAGTTTATAATCAAAATTAACCGATGGTAACAAGTGGCTTTATTTAATGTATATACACGATTCATATGAAACCGAAAACATATGAAATTGAAACACATTATGAGTGTTTCCGTTTATATTTGGATTGAAAACCAATAACCCGACCAGGTCGCCTCCAGTCATTTCTTTATATATTAATATTATTTATTAATTTATTCTCTAAGTTGTGTTTGTTGTTTCCAAATGATCCACCTTATCGGTATTTATTATATTATGATTAGTATTATTATTATTATTATTAAACCTATTATTGTTTTATATTATTTACTTATGTTATTTATGTTAACCGCGAGTCCCCGTCAATAACCAAAGCATTCAAAGGTTATTTGTATTATTTCTTTTCTATACTGAATGTGTTAACTGATAAATCTATTAGATTTAAAACTTGAGCTTTTTTCTAAAACAAGTTCACTTGTAATTTCTGATATAAGTCGCTCGCTTTCGAAACATCGCTCTTGCAAAACACCATCGACACATCGACATTTGCATCAATAATAGCCTGATGATTTCTAGTTTTTTGGTATATTTTGTCATCGACCGAGAGTGCTCTGCGTTGTTGTGTACTGAATATGTGTGTAACTAAGGTACAAAACCAGGACATGATGCTATACAGTCGCGATCAGCTGTGGAGCAATCTGACGTGCAAACGCGGTTAGTACTAGCTTAGTACTAGCATACTCAGGGTTAAACAGATTAAAAACATGTTGTTAAAGTGCATTACAAAACTCTACAACAGAAATAAGAGTTCGCTAGTAAAGTGGATTACGTTTACGTTCTACAAGACAAAGGGTATTAAGACAAAGACACGATCTGCGAAAATATGATCAAATTTCAAAACAACACGATTTTACACTATAAGAGAAAGCAAATGTTTAGGAAGAATACCTAAAGAAAGTTTTGTTTTTTTTAGATTTTTACTTAAAAATACACGCAACTAATTTCTTGTTTTCTCAGCGGAATAGAATGTAACAACGATGCGAATTTTTTTAAATTATACTACATGTAATATTACAACTACAGATCTAAAGTACAACAACTGTTGGTACCTGTAAAAAGCGTTGGCTTTTCACAGTTACAGTTGCATTAAAACTCCGTAACACGAATCTCTGCATTCCATCATATAATATCAAGATGCGTTAGTTAGTTCGAACATATTAATAAATACAATCGCAAGTTAAAAATATAAACTGACGTTCTTGTTTCGTGACCATTTTTCTTATTTTTTATACCTTATTTGCACCTGTGTTTACACTTGTGAGACTTTTCTTATAAATCACCGAAGACGCAGTCAAAGTTCTGCTAACAGGTAACAACAAACCCCGTTAACGTAAACTATAGTGATATCTTAAGCCAATTACGTACTCATGTTTCATTTGGGTAAGTTTTAGTTCATGTAACCGAAATATACCCAATTATAATATGGAACATTTCTGTATTATGAATATGAACCGTTCGAGAACTATGTTGTTACGTTGAATAATGAATTGACAATGATAGTTTATGTACATCGACATATTGACAGTCATTGTTAGAGGAGCACCACTGTAATAAGATTGTGTTCAAAGCTTTACATTCCTGATAACCCAACAGTATCCTAAACATATTCCTCGAATTACACCTCCATACAAGGTCAATGATATACAGTTTGATATAGGTTATGTAAACAATTATAAAACACTAAATGTAAATACGAGTACGCTAAATCGTCTAAATAAAATCCCATAATGAATTCTAAATCATTATGCCATTTTGAATAAATATAAAGAATGATTCATTTATCATTTTAGAAAATAGCCTTAACATTAATGGCGGCCACTATTGGAAATGTGAAAACTTTTTTACATAATCATAAATACCGTGTTTAATTTTATTGAAGGTGTTAGTTGTTCAGTTGTGTGTATGTATTTGTTACATTTTGAAATTTTGTAGGGAGTGATGGAAGGGTCTTGCTGTTGGCCGACACTGCGACAAAGACCTTATCTACGTCTACGGGGTCATCTACTCCTGCTAAGACTCCTGCTAAGTCATCGATGGAGATATGCTAAACAGATTGCATTTGTCATTCCTAGAATGGATTTGAACTATTTAATGGACAATATAACGGCGGCCAATTGAATGTGCCTTTGTTTATTGTTTTATTGTTTAAAATCGAAACAGAGTTATTGCCAAATACCTAAAGCTATACCATCATACGTTTCTGTCTGTCATGTTTGCGTTAGAAACAATTATGATTTACACTTATATGTGTGTTAGGATTAAATATGGTTATTGTGCATGTAACAAACGCATAAACGTTCAGCACATAGTGTTATTAAGGCCGTTGCGCAAATTTGTCTTTACAGGGACTATTGTAATATGTAACTTAATTCTAACAAGCAACTTATGTGATGATACTAAACAATTTTTTTCTCCTAGCTCAATTTTAATATACACAATAAATTCGAAACAAGCAATTGTAACAAATATATTCAGATAAACAATTCCAACAAGCAACTTATGTGATGATAATTTCGGGATTCCTATGTATCTGTCCAATCTCTTTTTAATAAGGGTCAAGTTTGATACGGTCCTCCACTAAACATATTTTTTAAAGAAACAGAATTTGTGAACTATGTAACAATTGTGCATGTTTAAAATAAACCTTATATTAAGTATGAAATTGAACTCTAGGGAGTTGTTTTTTGTATTCCATTACAGCTTTACCACACTGATGTAAAGGAGAGCGAGACGAGTTTGAAGGATTCAAAGAATGCTCTAATCATGCTAATTAAAATGTGTGTTGGATCGCCATTTATGCTTACAAGCGTGCGCATATATACTGTATCATTTGCTACCAGTTGTGGTACTTTTAAGACAATTTCAATGTGTTCTGTAAACTTGGAAGTAATTCCGACCGATGAGAAACATAAATATAACTTTTCATGAAAGATCATTATATAAAAAACATACACATTTAAATGGAATGTATACTATTATAAATAATACACATTTAAAGTCATTTCTGCTTATCAAGCCCAAACAATGTTTCCTGGTCAGAGCTACTGATATGCAACATGAATGCAAATAATGCACTACGTATTAACTTATTGTTTTAGTTATGAAATTGGTTTCATTTTTGGTATACATATAGAGAGATATATTTTTGTTCACGATTTCCATTGATAAACATATAAAGTTCATGAAGACGGGCTCAAGCGACCTGGACTTCGTCTACCTATAAGATCCCGCCACCAAAATGGAGTAGCTCTTGCATTCTGGAAGAAGCAATAATGTGGCAGTTTCATATGGAGCCATCAACGTATGTTATCACAAGTCGGGCGACATCCTTCTTTTTACAAGCGCACTCTGGTCGACTGAAAGAAATGTTCAGAAAACAATGTGAATAAATATAAAATACTTAAATAAATACAAACCAAGTGTGTAAAATATTTCATAATGAACTTGCCCTGAAGGACTAGTAGTTGGAAAATATCACTCGTTTTTAGTTATTTTGTACTTTTGGTCTTTAATTACCATCTGAGGTAAATAATGGTTTAGCCATTTTGCTGCAAACAGTGTTACGGTTAACATGTACTCAAGCCAGACAGACTGAGTTTGCTACTTTAAAATTGTTAAAAAAGTTACAAAAATGACGAATTATGTATTCGAGCATTAGCAGGCAATATTTAAAGACTACTGCAAACTAAGAAAACACCTTTTTTAGTAATCAACTATTACTAAAACTACGAGATGAGTAACTGAATCATACTCGAGTACTCATTGATGCCCTATATTTATTATTAGTCGGAAAGTACTAGGAAATAATAATGACAAACATTGATTTTCAAATAAAACGAAAGCTGCGCGCGCTACGCTTGTTCAAAACTTCTTTAACTAAAAGAGTGTTCCACGGAACACTTGTGTCGCCTGCCGTGTGCTTATTTCAGCAAGTACAATATAACTATAAAGTTTGAAGACAGGGGCCGGGGTGCAATCTTTCGTGAATTAAGGAGCAGGTTTTAATGTGTTAAAGTGTATGAAAAGAGGGCATATATCTGCATTGGATAATTGGTAAGGAAGAACTAAGGAAGAAAGCGTAAAGCTTCATGACCATAGGTCAATATTGTGTCAAGTTATAAGCTAAGTTAGGTTGCAGGTTAAAGTTTAATGGAAAGGGACATAACTTTGCTAAACTGAAAGTCAAAGTTATGGCCAGTTATGAGCTAACCAGGCTGAAGTTTTATGAAAATGGGCATAAGTCTGCTATAATGAAAGTCAGAGTTATTGGTCGCAGGTAACAATATTCTGTGTGGTAAGATGAATGTGTGTTAAGTTACAGGATGAAGATAGGTTAATACTTCTTACGTTATGGCCAATTATGAGCTTGGTTACGTTGCAGGTTAAAGTTTCATGAAAAGGGACATAATTCTGCTAAAAAGTCAGCGTTATTAGTCGTGGGTAACACTAATCTGTGTGGTAAGATGAATAAGTGTAATGTTTCATGAACATAGGTAAAATTCTTCTTAAGATATGGCCAGTTGTGAGCCTGGTTAGGTTGCAAGTTACAATTGTATGAAAGGGGCATAACTCTGTCAAAATGAATGTCAGAGTTATTGAACATATGTAACATCAATCCATGGGTTAATATGAAGATGTGTGTGAAGTTTCATGATCATATGTCAAATACTTTTTAATTTATGGTCAAGGTTTGGTTTCAGGTTAGAGTGTGACGGACGACGACGACAAAGTGATCCCTAAATGTCTGCCATGCTACGCAGGCGACACAGAAATCGACAAACTCTTACTTTACATCTCGTGAGGATTGAAAGTCTGGTGTATCTTTTCCCTGTGATTTTCCATTTTATTTATCAATATCAGTTCCAGTTCATCAGATTAACAGCCTCCTTCTCCCTGTCAAAATAAAATACGAAACTGGAATTAAACGTATCATTTGTATTATATGTATCCAACATGTCAGAGCTGGATCGATTTCGTCGATGCATCGGTAAATCCTCAGTTTTGGCACTATGATTCTGACCAAGGGAATTCATACAAAACGATACATAAACAGACAAAGTCATTGAGGTTTTAACCTCGAAATTTAGCAGCCAGAGCGAAACAAATAATACGTGTCGATTATATCATAGACATACACCAAGTCAACGTACATGATAGTAGCTAGGGGTGCAAAGATTAATCGCAATACGATTAGATCGCGATACTTTCTCTCACAATATACATATCGTATCCTGGGGTCTGTATCACGATACGGCAATGAGACACAAATAAGCCCAAACTTGCTCTTATTTACAAAACTAATCTCAAAATTAAGTGTAAGTTATCTTTCTTATGCTTTTTTTATTATTTGATGTCGTTTTAAGGAGTATTAATGTAAGTAGCTACTGTATTTACCCCTCATATGCTATTTTTTACTTCTTTTGTGAAAATAAGATTTTATGTTATAAAATTGCGATATGTATCGTATCATCATCAAGTATCGCGATATGTATCATATTATGAGTAGAGTGTATCGTTGCAGCCCTAGTAGTAGCACCGAAATCTTCGAAAAGTATGCATAAACATTGTGTGTATATATATATATATGTTAAGGTAAGTGGCATCAATATACAATCGGATTTAGCAAGTAGCGATTTCATTGGACAATGTGTCTGTCCTTCGACGAATCATTAAAAGCCTCTATTAAAAGTGAGTTGACTATGCTTAGCATCAAGCTGAATTTAGTCAGTAATCGAATATTTAAATGTTTATCATTTCAGACGGAGAATAAATTCTAATTGGTTTAAACGTCTTAATAAATAACTTATTATGGTAACAAAATAACAAATAACAAAAGTGTAATTTCACCGATCAGGGTTTTGTTCCTAAAAATTGTGAAGACTCTCTAGCCGTGTCATTTTGTGAAAAAAAAGCGCGATAACTGTCTAATTTGAAAAAAAAAGGTATTGAAAGATTAATTGTTAAAAGCGATATTACTCAATACATGCATAAATTGTTTTTGTGGGAGGGCACTATAAAACAAATGTACACTTATTCAGCATGCTATGGTATATTTTAGATTACCTTTCTAATGTAAATGTATCCAAACAATATTGAGAAACATTACGTGGTTCATGTGTTAACTTTCATACCCCATCCAACCCCGTCTTTAAGAAGGAAAAACGGGGTTGGTTGGGGTATGAAATAAAATCTTAATTTCGGATTTAAAAGCCTTCATTTTGTAAAATTAACAACATATAAGAGATAATTTTTATACAGGTAATCGTGTTTGTTTCAGTAAAACATGTTTTTATTGTAAAAATATCTGTTATTAAAACTGGATAATATAAGCCACGCCTCCGGTAATGTCATAATATATATCAAAATCAACAACAGCGGTTATAAATATATATCTGCACCTATGCACATGTTTATAACTATGGGTATATCTCGGTTTTAAATCTTTGTAATTAGATGCAAACGAGTCTTATTCAGGTTTTGAATTGTCATCGGCAAAACCCTCTTTCCATTTAAAGAAAGTTGTAATACCCATATATATCCCCACCTATACAAATTGAAACATATGGAAATCATATATGATGAAATATAAATTGTGTAAGTTTAATTTATTAGTTAAAAATAGTAATTCTAAATATTCTGTAAAAGTATTTTACACCGTGTAATGTACTTCTCTACTAGTAAACCATTTTTTTGCTGACACGTTTTTTTATGAAAGAGAAGGCGCCGCTCTGTGTTGGACGATCAAAGGGAAGCCGACTCTCTGTGTTGGACGACGTGCGATCCGCGCGTAGTATTAAACCTTGAATGTCGGCTGTAACACGTGTGTTCTACTTAGCCAGCTCAAGGATATACAAATATATAGATCTATGGCCAGTACAAGAAGTGAATATTGAGAAATTGTAGTTAATAGTGTTCCGTAAATTAAAAAATACAGCATAACTATGTGCGGCCAGAGGTTTTCATATCACACAGGTCAATTGCTCGGCATAATAGTTGTGCAATTGTTTTTTCTTTGAACCTCTCACCTGATTTTAGACTTAGTGACAAAAGAAACTTCTCGAGCATATCTACTGATAAGGAATCTTTTTAATGAAACGTTTTAAAAAATAACAAAAAATAATGTTTAAAGTGTTTTATTTGCGATGATTTTCAATATTTCGTCTTCATGTTTGAGAAGAGATTTCCGATGACGCGTGAACTATTATATTTTGAACAATATTGGGACCTACAGACAATGATATTCTCCATAGTACCATGTACTTTGTAAATCTGATGTTTCCGTGATGATGTTTAGTTCAAATGTTTTTGTTGAAACGTGTACAATACTATTTGCGTTCGGGAAAAAAGAGAAAAAAAAAACACTTTTCTTTTCGCAAAAGTAGTACTTAAGAAAAAAATCATTGTAAAAGTAATTACTTAATCTTGTCAATGAATTGATCTGCTTTAATTTGATACCAATTACAGGATATTTGGATTACTATTACCACTAAATCGTACGCAATTCTAAAGTGTCAATCACTTGAAAATAATCCGATAAGCTTAAGCTTGCACACTGTATCGATAAAGCGAAAGTTAGCTCTCCGCCCTCTGTATCAAAAATCATCCCATCGCTTAATCAAATTAAAGCGGGACCATATAATGGTTAGATGGGGAAATGATGTTTACAAAACCAAATTGTAAAAAAAATCGACCACAACTGTGGAAAAATTACAATATTTTGAATTGTGAAGTAGACGAATTTCGGCCCTTGTTATAGAAGAGAAAAAAGCCCTGCCGATAATTGTCTTCACCGTGAACTTTTGGAATACAGTTCTCTTCTGCACCATAGTTGTTAAACAAGTGTGCTTTCAAACATGGAAAAGGTTTTAAGTAATCTGGCATTTTTTAATGAGTAAAGAGACTATGCGAATACAAAAAGCGATGCATGTCGTTACGAATACCGGTAGGTGTGAATCTGTTTTTGATGACACGCTTCCATATTCAATTGTTGAAAATCCAAAGTACATGTGAAAATGAATATGATCAAATATCGTGATAATAAGTCGTATCTGACATACAGTATCATAATATTAGTGATTGTTAAAACAGGGAAACGGCACTCCTTGTCCATTTTTGTATTTACCGATCGATTTCCATAAACCGTAAAGGTTATTATGGTATTAACACAGAAAATTCAGTGTGTAAATATTTTACAGTATCTGGAACTGTTTCATAATTAAATTAAACAAACTAAAGTAAAGTATCCTTCAATTGTGCAAATATTACTCTTTAGAACTCGGGCATAAAGTATTACCTTATACAATTTCTGCCACCTCATGAGTAACCATATTTCTGAATAAATGCATGCACACATATGCCATTGTTATTTGGTATCGAAAGCCATTCCTAAAAGTCAACAACACAATGTAGTTGTTTTTACAACGCATTCAACGAAATACTCAAGATACATCGTAATTATTATTAGGACTGAACACAACATCATATCATATATAATACATTTTATAATTACAGAACATCATTTTTATTTTCATAACAAAATGAGATGAGATTGGATCCGATATATGAGTAGCAGAGAAGAAGAGATAGTTTCTGTGTTAGTGCATAATCCATTTAAGCTACCGTATTCCAATATGTCAGCAACCAGACTGACCGCTCTGTAACAGGTGCTGAAAATGTGAGCGACCTGGCCAAATCACAAACCTGGGACCTCCCTAGCACTTAAGCCAGCTGATGTATTTTGACCGAGCTACCAGGTAACAAAATTGGACCCCATTATTGGAGTAACATTTTTCCTTATATGACAATCCAGTATATCCCTTTTTATTTTGCTTACAGTTCTAAATACTCAAACTCTAAACTGCTGGTAGTTTACTGGGGCACCCATTATAACCTGTAACCAGAGCAAAAACAAATATGAACAACACGACCAACTTGAACCTAGGACCTACCTGGGATTAGCTCGTTATCAGTCTATCTGGCCGGACAACGATACTGGAATAATTGCTTTAATAATATCAGACAATCCAGTAATGTTATTATTATATAGTATTAGTCATGTTTGATTAAATAGTTCTAACCATTCTAATGGGAAATATGCCAACCGTGCAATAGGTTAATCCGTAACCTTGCAATATGAAGTAAATCAACTTATTCAAGTGGGGAAAGTGTGGCTGGTACGGGACTAGAACCCGGGAACCCGCTTAGCCTAAGGGGCAAGTGTTCTACCAACTGAGCTATCTGGGCCACCAAGTGCCTTTTTATTACCTTCCCCGTTTAATTTTTAAGAGCTATCCCAGCTCATTCGGTCTTTCCAAATTCCAGACCCCGGTGCCGTTATCCTACGTTCAATTCACCGAATTACCCTCGTCTTCAGTGAAGTAAACTGAAGGGGAAAAGTGCGGCCGGTACGTGACTCGAACCCCAGACCCCTCGTTTACTGGACAAATGCTCTACCAACTGAGCTAATCAGACAACAGTGTACCCAATATCGCCACAAATAGTACATTTAGCGAATAAATAAGGTACTTGTGGAGTGTGTTTAACAACCCAGAACATGACCCTATCCAGTAATCGCACCTAGACCTCTGGATCAGTCACCACGGCTCCATTTAACTTGCACTGACCTATAATATGGTACTGGCAAAGCATGTTTAGTAATGTGTTCAATCTCTATACACATTATTTACAGTGTATGGGTCGTGGGTACCATGGCAAAATGGACCGCTGTTGGTAATCGGGTTTATGGATACACCAAACTTCTCTCGTTTCATTTATAAAAAAACTAAATGTATTTTATAACATACTTGCCTATAAATACTTTGTTTTTTAATATACAATACGACATTCAGCTTTAACAATTGGCATATCAATTTGGAAATTCTATTTATAACTGAATGATATTCTGTTAACTATGGAAAAACGAACCGTGTTACGGAAAGAGCCAAATGCTTTTTCTGATTATTTTACGTTATTTACGTTCAGAGTATTATTGATTTCTTCCATACGACAAATTAATACTTTTTAGGAAAGTGTCCCCGGTAGCCGTGGTTACGTAATCATGACGTATTACACTCAGCGTAGGTTTGCTTCTCAGTCATGACAACACTTGTTTTTGTTTGTTTTTTCTGGTAATGTTTCTTATGTGTGTAAGATTTCTTTTCAAATGTAAAAAATAAAACTTTAGTTTAAATTGATACATTCAAATAGTATTTATAGGTAAACATAGGATAAATAAAATGTAAAATGGATATTTTCATATCACACCCTATATCTGGCCCTCGGCCCCTATCACCACTACAGACATCTCCAAACGTTTAACTCCTTGTCTTTCAGCCTTTAAAAATCGCGTTAAACAATATTGTGTTATAGCTTATGACAACTCTGGGGTTAAATTATGTTGGTCAATTTAACATTATAGAGAAACGGCAGCTGTAATCTATAAGTGCTTATGAATTGTCCACACCATACAAAAGCTTACCACACAACCGTGTTACATACAAGCTTATTGCTATAGACAAATTGTTGGTATCCCTATTACCTGTGCAGAATTTGTTTGATATTGCTATGAAAGAGATTTCATGCTGAGTCTTTCAACATATACAGACTTATTCATTTTTTATAGAGCTTGTAGTCGAGTTGAGGACATATTATCCGTACTATTTGTATAAGTGAAAAGTTACTCCACCGTTAGCATAAACTTCGAAAGACCTTTGCAAACTATTATCGTAATCCTGATCTACTTTTAAAATCTATAAGAAATTTAACAACTATTTTCGACAAGGACTATCACAACCTGACTTCTATAGTGACGAGAATTATAAACTTCGTAAGATCGTTGAGCAAAATCATTTTCACACACCCTTTATTGGAATAGTTTTAAAATGTTAGCCATAGAGGTTAGTACCATATCAACTTGAGGACAGATTGATATGATGGCGTCTACCTTAATCCTCAAATGTGTGTTTTAAGAAATGTCATTTCGTACGTAAGTTATTTGTAGAAGATTAATGTATTGCTATTGACTTATTCATATTTAAAGGTTTCAAGCATATTTAAAGGTAATTAATGATGCGCATTGTTTTTAAGTATATTCTAAATTGCAAGAGTATAATTAGCATTTTATTAAATAAATGTAAATAAATGTAATTCACTGTATTGTAATTCATTGTATTGTAAATTTGTATTGCGGGACAAAGGATTATTTATACTAGATGTTATGGGAGAAAGTAATATGATATGTTGTTGAATGCATACATACTTATGATTTGAATACAGTTCAATGGTTATCGATTGTTTTATCGGTTGATTGATTAACAATGGAAATATACTAAGAAGTGTTTGCTTGTAACCACGGGTCCCTACCTATGACCTATGGCCAAGTCGCTCCACATCTCTACTATGAGGTGGATGCCGATGCGAATAGTCGAGATAATAACTGATCTATTTCCTCTTCATTTTGAACTGTTATCCGAAATAATTGCCATATATAGTTGCTGTACTTCATGTGTGTCAATTTTATCATATGAATATGATTGAAACATTGATACATAAAGTTATAACATCCTTAAGTTATAAGATTAAATGTTGAACGCACCTGTGACACTGAAATGTGTTTTGTTAAACGATAAATAATAAGAAATAATAAAGTAAATATATTCATACTATGCATACCATGCTTGAAGGCATATGTAGGGTGTGGGGGAGGGGGTGGGGGGTGGGGGTGGGGGGGGGTGGTATAGAGTTATAATTGATGAAAAATATTAATATTCTTAAAATATAGCATTTTGATGCCATACACCTGCAAATATCCAATTACGAAAAGCAGAAAATATCGACAGCAACATTATCCGCAATCGTATCTAAATACACTGGGGCCATAAATTTTGAATTTTATCATTTTGTTAGGTGTCCGCTTAACATCCTAATTAGAATTAATTAATGCGAGACACAACAAAACACCGGATTTCTACCCCCGCTGTAGCTCAGACGTGCACGCATTTAGTGAACCTATAACTTTTGGAACTCATATATGAGGAAGGTTTTACGCTGCTGCGTAGGTTATAGAGAACAAATATGAACAATAACGCTAAACGCTATCTCTTCTTTCCACATAAACTGCTGTAGATTAGTCGTGCGAGTCTATCAAAATGCTACCGTCAAAAAGAGGTCGTACTTAAACATACGTTCAGATACAAGTTTCTGAAAACAGAAGCCCTTTAGTTACGAAATGTATTAATTTTATTGTTAGTTAAGGATTATATATGGATATCGGACAAAGGAATATCTAGAAAATGGACGAAACGCCGTTGTATTTGCTCGACTAGCTCTGTGAACATGTACACGAACATGTTTCCATGGCTGAACCATTTTTACATGGACTCAGTTTTAACAAAAGTTATAGCAAATGCATTTTGTAGCATTCCTTTAAAAACTCAACAGCTGTCGGAATATGTAAACTAGTTATTGAGATATAAAGATAATCTAGGGTAATCCTATTTGTTTCTGAAAAACATGTATGTAATTGTTCTTACCAATTTGTAGTCAGTAGTATAATGATACTTTCTGAAATACTACTAATAACATACGTTCAGCTGTTTTAAAAAACATATCTTAGAATATTTGTTTCATAACGGTGGTCGTCTTGGGGTTCGCAATGACCTAATTATTATATCATGTAAGAAACTGACCTATATAATCATACACTCACATTAGATTCACTTTAACCTTTACTTTAACTTTACTGACTCCGAACTCACTAGGTGAACATCCACTCAACCACAAACACAAACAGAAACAAAGAATAACTATATATAAAAGTGAATAAAAGGCAAAATAAGACATCCCAAACCATAAGGGTTGACAAAAAAGCAATCTTCATGATACCCTTTATAATGTTTATATTGGGATGGGTAATACATCTGTTGAGTAAATTAGTAGTCAGTAGACTAATGGTCGAGGTCACAGTGAACTTAAACTTTACCTTACGACCAGTTATACTTTTGTTTCGTTTTCCCATTATTTTCTTTAACCAATCTCAATGAAACTGTGTGTTTATGTTTATAATAGAATTGTCGTCCTTGATTGCTACTTTTCCTGTTCCATTTTTATGCCCCCGAAAAGGTTTCGGGGGCATATAGTAATCGCACCGTGTGTCCGTCTGTCCGTCCGTCCGCTCTAACAAAATGGTACTAAGGTGTCTAGTCACTTAGTGTTTGGACTCTGTGTCATTAGGGATAGGAGCCAAGTAGTCACATACAACATGTCCAATTTTGGGTTATATGACTAATTTGGGTTTATGTGGCTATCAGTTTTGCATTGAATTAGTCACTTAAGACTATAAATGTTAGGGTCCGTCCGTCCGTCCGTCCGTCCGTCATTCCGCAGTTCGTATCCGGACAGTACCTTCAAAACCCCAGCATGCATTTTTAATTAACTTGGCACAAGTGATCACCATAACAAGACGATGTGTCGCGCGCAAAACACAGGTCAGTACCTCAAAGGTCAATGTCACACGTGCAGTTCATAGGTCAAAAACAGGTACGCAATTTCGTGTCCGGACCGTAACGTCACAACTTTAAATAACTTGGCACAACTGATCACCATAATAAGACGATACGCCGCGCGCAAAACCCAGGTCCGTGCATCAAAGGTCAAGATCACACTTGCAGTTCATATGTCAAAAACAGGCACGCAATTTCCTGTCCGGACCGTAACGTCACAAACCCTGCAGGGATTTTTAAATAACTTGGCACAAGTGATCACCATAACAAGACGATGTGTCGCGCGCAAAACCCAGGTCTTCACGTTCAAGGTCACACTTGGAGGTCAAAAGTCAAATCGTGTCCGGTCAATAACTCTGGCATTCATGGTCGGATTTTCAAATAACTTGGCACAAGTGCTCACCACAAAAAACTGATGTGTCGTGCACAAACTCCAGGTCTTTACCTCAAGGTCAAGGTCGCACTTAGAGGTCAAAGGTATAATCGTGTCCGGTCAATAACTTGTGCATACCTGGACTGATTTTCAAATATCTTGGCACAAGTGCTCACAACAAACAAACGACGTGTCGCGCATAAAATCCAGGTCCATTGCTCCAAGGTCAAGGTCATACTTAGAGGTCAAATGTCACTTCGGGGTATTTGTCACTTACAGTGATATTTCTTGTTATATCTATATTTACTGTCATAATATCTACTATGATGTATGAACCATCACTCAACTTGGTGCATTTCAGGAGGCGGAGATCAGCAATACCATAGTACCAATTATGACGTAAAATGACATATATGAATGGTTCAAAGAAGGAATTTTTCGCGGCGTCCTATATCCCAGTGTAGTGTAGATGTCGGTACGGAAGTTATTCGTTTTGCATTATCTTGACCATTCACTCTAAACCGAGACATCGTATTGAACATAGGAAAAAATGAATGACTCCTGTACCGAAATGTCTAACCCAGATGTTTTGTTACCCCCATTAGTTATAGATAAGTTATACATTTTTTTTATCCCCTGATGAAGAAGCGGGGATATAGTTTTGGCGTTGTCCGTACGTTCGTTCGTCGGTCCGTACATCAATTCATCCGTTACAATGTTCGTGTCCGCTGTATAAGTCTAACATGCGTGGACGGATTTTGAAATATATTGTCACATATACTCATCTCACCAAGACGACGTGCAGAACCCAACACCCTGATCTGAATCGTCAAGTTCTAGGTCAGAAAAGTCATCTTAAATGTCACATAATTATTATAGATGTGGAGGGCGTATCGATACTCAATGAGGAGCGGTATCACTACCACAGGTGGCAAATGATCTCGTGAGCACTTAATTAATATTACCTCGAACGCTTGAAATATGTGTTCAAACATGCCCTTACGTGCTACCGTAGATAACCGTATTTATTCATGTACACATACATGCAGATATATTCATGCACATGTAGCCGATATTTCTAACTTGTAAGCGTCAGTTATTCATTGGTTATCTTATTAAGTTAATACGATAATCGCAGGATGAATTACTCTAATATTTAGTGTCCAATAACCTCATGCGTCACAATAATCCTACATGCTGACTTCATTTTCCAACACACTTGATAGTAATGGTATTATATATCAACGGATTCCGCCTTGAAACTTTGTTTCCGATGCTAACCTCCGATTAAAGGGACTGTGCTCTTCGCGGTAGAGTACATGTATGCTTACACCTAAACAAGAATATTTCGATAAATAATAAAACTTGTCATGAATATATAGCTATTTATGTAAATTTGTTGCCTTCTTGATTTGTTTTGGAAAAACGTAAACAGTGGGCCTTTGTTTACAAGTAAGCACACTTTTAAATATTTTATTATTGGATACAATTGAAATAAATTAAGATGTACGTGTATATACATTTGATAATAGGTGTGCTATGTTAGCAAAATAAAAAACACCGACATCGGATCTCATCTTGGTACTCATACTCAAAACAGCTTAGTACAAAAATAGCACCATCGGTTGTTTCAATTTTTTATTTTGACAAAAATGCACAACTGGCTTATCTGAACATATAATAAACATCAAAGTACTGCGTACTGAATGGCGAACATATTAGTAACCAAATGGTTTTGAGCTGTTCCTATAGTCAAGATTAAATAGTGCATGAATTTTATGGGGTTTTTTTTGGTGAAATGTTTCGTGTTATATGTTACTCACTTTTTCTAAATCTATCTCAAGTCCAGTAGTCTCAACAAACTACTTAAGTTCTCAAAAATTGTCAAGTTCTCAAATTAAGCTCTCAAATAGTTCTCAAATAGTTCCAGTTGTATATACAGTATGATACTCTCATGGTCAGATATCCCATATTCTCAATTATTTGAATACATGTTCTAACATTTCTAAACTCAAGTTCAAAAGTCTTCTATTACACTTCTCCAATATTTCTCATAAGATTCTCATAAGACATGTAACACACTATTACTTTTCTGAGATAAGTTCTCAAAAAAAAGAAGTTGAAGATTCTCACAAAACATGTCCTCATATATCAAATATATATTGGTGTTCTCAATGTCCGATGTTCACAGAATCTGCAAAATAGTATAATTTATATTCTCACTAATTAATTTGAAAATAATATCATTTTTGTACTATTATTCAATCAACTTAAAACTTCACACATTGAGTTAAAGAAACCCATGCCTGTCACAATTAAATTTCGTCAACAATACAAATGAATTCCATGATAATGATATTATGTGATGCGTCTGCACAAATCATAATACATACATACGTTAGTGTCCACTCGCAAGAGTTAAACTCAGCATTTAATGTTGTGAATTGAGCAATATTAAAGTTCATGTTCCTTCTTTCTAAAATCGCCGCAATTTACTAATCAAAAGCGCCGCATTAAAGAATATCAAAAAAAAACACGGAAGTGCAACCTAATGATTGACGCTTCAAATTATAACGCGAATAATGACGTAATGTTTATAATGATGTGTAAAATAAACAAAACCATGTCTGTTTTAATATGGATTTTATACCAGCAATTGTTATTTGTCTTCACGGACATCTGATTTTACATTAACATTCGAAGCGCATATATCTTGAAAAATATTGTAACATCCGAGTGGTGCGCTAGAACAATGTATCCATATGGTGGAAAAGGCCAAATAAAGGAAACTAAATAGAATACTGTTATATCTAGGGTTCATGCTACTATTCTACAATAATAAATTAACCCCCTTCAAGCGTCATCATTTTACGTATGGAGTCAACAATTTACGTAAGTGGGGTCATTTTACGGCATAGCAAAATGACCTGGAGGTCATTATTTATGGGGGTTGATTTTTCCTTACACCGGTTGCACCTGTGTTCCTTAAACTGGATCCACCGGTGTTCATCATTCGAATTAACGACTAAAATATTATGAAAATGCCCCAGATTTCTCTAAATAGGAGTCAAAGGGGAGGTATGTCGCCCGACCCCGCTGCTCAAAAGGTCACGTCCCCATTGAACTAAAATCTCGATCCGTCATCGATATTCTTGGTTTCCTAATATTCCCCTCCATCTTTGCTATTATGGCGATGCGCACGGAAAAGGGGAACCCATTCCTGCCGAACGTTCCGTTTGTACTTGATTTGACTGCAAGTGGCAACTGGCGACCAGTTGTAAAGATAGAAACGTCAGGCAACATGTCCTCCTTGAATGCTACTTTCCCTGTCCGATATTTTTATATTTCTATGTATATTATTTGTTTCTACATTTTAATGTGTTAGCTTTAGACATTAATTTTGAAGGTTATGAATAATCAAGGTCTTTCCAATTTGTTTATTCGTTAAGTAGCATTGAGCAGCATAGTGGCTTACATCGAAACGCAAATATGATCGGATTAGCCGATCATACTTAAGGGGAATTGACCTATTCGAAAATTTAAGGGTACGCATATGAACAATATATATTTGTAAATTTGAAGATATTTGCGATTCGAATCTGAATTTTGTTTTGCCGTTATTTAAACACGTTTTTAATAATAACGTCTTAAATATGGCTATGTTTGACGTTTTTCATAAAAGTCTCGTTGTACGCAGTTTTCAACGTTTTTGACATTTTTAGAGTGTTAGTCTAGTCATATTTAATTACTTTTTATATCAAACTAGGTCGATGGTCGATGGTAAGATGCGATGGTCGATGGTAAGCTGCGATGGTAAGATGTGATGGTCGATGGTAAGATGCGATGGACCATCGACCATCACATCTTACTATCGATGGTAAGATGCGATGGTAACATGGCCCTAACGGGACACCGTAGATTATAGTGTAGCGATAATATTTTTAAGCAACGGTTGAATAACGAAAAAATATAAAAAACTCCAAAATGTATTGTATTAATATATGCCAGCAGATATAACGTCAAACTGATACTGAAATCGAGGTGAAAATAAGTATTGAAAATTGTCTTGTGTCCCATTAAAACGTTATTATTATGTACTCTTTGTAATGAGTATACACATGAATTCCAGTTCCAAATTCGTAATTTCACTTAGGAAATACATACGAATAACATAAGAAACTGTGTAACAAATCATCAAATAGAATTTAAACGTGTGTACCTCGGAAAACGGCTATATACAAACTATCTAGCAATGCGGTGTATGTATTTCTAACCAATATATGAGTATACTCATAAATGTTACAGAATTAATAATAATATATAAATATACAACTGATCAACATATAGGAGAACACAGTTTAAATTCAAAGTCTACACAGAATGCGCACAACGATATAAGGTTGCTGCCATTACAGCCACGTGGGACGATGAAACAACTGTCGTCTGGATATTTTGAGTTACAGTCACGTGCTCTATGTATGATACCAGAAAACTCGTCTGCAACAGCGTGTATGAATACAAATAACGACACTGTCCAGTTCACGTTCGATGAGACCTTGGCTTTTTTAGAAGATGAATAATAATATGAATGAATGGTGTTTTACACCACATCGACACATAAACAGGTCATATTGTGCGCAAAAACTAATGAAAGATGAAGAAATGAAGTATTAATTAAAAAATTAATGTAAATATATAAAGACAAAACTATTAAAAAATAAGGGAGCGGAAGGTAAAATACCTGTTTTATTGCACGACAGTGTCACCTGATTTTTAAAGCAATATACTGAAAGGAAAAAGAAACGCATAACGGGTATTTCCGCTATATATTTTATGTTCAGTATGCTACTGCTATTGATACAGGGCGACATTAGGCCCGTCCTTTCGGAAAGAAGGTTTAAACAGCACCGAACACACCAATGGTTACCCCTTTAACGTTTCATTATCGACAAAACGCGCATTTGGCTCAAGCAGGTGAGCAAACTTGGGATTTAAACGTTGCAATCGCTAAACATTAATCACAATACTGAAATGGCTTAACTTTTTCAAGCGAAACTTCAACATTTATGAATTTCGTGTAACAAAGTATACTTTGATTAAAATGTCTGCTACATGACAGAGTTGTACTTTCTGTAATTAGTTGAAGCCCCTTTTTGTACACAACACGTTGAGATATATCTGGAATAGGGTGTATCAAATAGTGTAGTATAGGCAATTTTTTGATTATGCGTTTCTTTTTCCTTTCAGTATATTTTGATTCTGATAAAGCAGCGTCTGCGTATTTTAATTTTGTTTCAGTTAGCAAAAAGCATAATGAGCAAAGCATTCTGTGTATTGTAGACGAAATGTGAAGTACAGTACTATGTTATATACACTTTAATACATTATCCTTTATTTGTTGTGTGACTGACACTACACTTTTTGTTAAAAAAAGCTTTGATACATAATCAAACGATTGTCTGTCTAGTAGTCTCTAATTATGAGAAAACGGACAAACAGTTCATGAAAACATACGCTGTAATGATACAGAGTAGGATAAAACAAGTTTACATGTTTAATAACAACACATATATCTTATGATATTTAGCATGATTGACGGCTGCCTGGAAATTGTATATACATTAAACACACTTTTAAATGAACTTGAACGTATTGTTTTATCCTAGAGGTATACCAAATACATGACCATAGTTAATGCGGTAATTTGAGATTCGAGCGAATTAGACATGATGCATGAAAATAAATAAATTTAGAGATTTCACATAAACTCTAGAAAAGAAGGAAAAAACGGACGGGAAAAGAAGTAGAAAATTCAAAGCAGTATTTATCATTATCATTTAGGGTACCAGTGTTTGTTTCCAATGTTTACGTCAACGTCGTTAGTCGTACACATATTATATTTACGAAGCACCGTCGACAGAGACGCCTTCTTCGTAAGGGTATTATGGTTAATAAAACAAGAATACTGAAAAAAATATTCCGATGACTAGCAAATGTTATTTTATATTCGGATAGGAAATTAAATTCTCTAAAACATATTAAAATTGTGCATTTTTTTATGAAGCCGTTTAAAAGATAAAAGGCTTTAACTTTGTTTTTTCTTAAAATTTCACGGTAAAAAATCGGTGAAAGAAAAAGGAAATTATATCAATAATATTTTATGTCTTATCGTAGATTAAATAATTTATATATCAGTTGAAAGGTGTCATGAAGACGAACAGTTTGATATAAAAAGTAATTACATGTGACTAGCCTAACACTCTAAAAATGTCAAAAACGTTGAAAACTGGAGACTATAATGCCGAACTCCCATTCAGGTCACAACCCCTAAAAATACCAAATGACAGTCGAAGTAAATGTCTTTTAAACCTCATGATGCCATTGCATATGGTTCCCATTGATGGCACTGATATGTGTTCGTGTGCCGAATTTAGTAATGTCCCGTATAACACAGATAGAGAGACATTGATTGATCATATATTTTTACAAGAAACTACTTGCAAAATGTCAATTTTTGTCATATATTCGATGATAATTCATTGAATGTATCGACTCACCGCCCAATTGTTTGTAGTATTTCGTTACCATGGCAGCTTAATAAGAATCTGGAAACCCCTGATATATTAATTAACTGGCATAATATCAAAGATATACATATACACAACTACAATTATACATCTATCTCGAAAAACCCAATCTTACGGCAATTTGAAACACGCGAAATAAAATGCAAAAAACATATTGATGAGCTGTACCACTCTATTGTTAGTGTTGTTAATTTAGCCACTGAACAATGTATTCAAAAATCAAGATGTAAGCCCCATATCAAGCCCTATTGGAACGATCACCTAAATAAACTACTTCACACTGTAAAGAATAAACGCCACCAATGGATAAACGATAATCGCACAAGGGATAATAACTGCGTTAGTCACAGAAATATAAACTTGCCAAAAGAGAATTTCGGAAAGTTCAGAGAAATTATGCTATAGAATACTTTAAAAACATGGAAAATGAAAACGACTCAGCCGCGGAAGTTGATAATAGTGAGTTCTGGAGGTTAATAAACGTCGGCGAAAAAGAGCCACCATATATCCAATGCATGAAATGAATTTTGACGGTAAAGTTTGCCAAACCCACGAAGAAATAAATTTAGGATGGCAAAATTATTTTACTGATCTTTATTCACCGACAACGCACGAATCTTTTGATAACGACCATTTGCAAAATGCTTCTGATAAAGTTGATGAATTAAGAACGAACTTGTTGTCACATCTAAGTCTTCTTGGTATGTATTCAATAGAAACATTTATAGACAAAAGAAAACTCCAATTGTTTGGCCAATTATGCACATTGGATCATTCAAAAAATACAAAAGTAATTTGTGTTGAACGACTCACATCTTACATGTCACACCCACACACACGTTTAGGGTTTATGCCCGATATTTATCGAATACTTGGAAAATACGGTTTAACCTATATACTCAATAGGTACCTTAATGATGCAACATTTCCATCTTAAATGAAGTGGAACTCTATCATAAACAAGTCAATACAAGCGTATACACATTTTAACTTAAAAAATAAACAAGTGTGTGACACTAGCTTACAAGAATTCAGCAGAATTCACAATGAATATATTCCGTACACCTTGTGGAGATTCAGTCAATTATACAGAGATCACATGCACTTCTGTAATACTGCTGTATCTTTAATAAGTAGAATGTTCTCGTTTCAGCTTACCAGTGTATGTAAACTGTGCAAAACGGAAACATCTACTATAGAAACGCATCTAGCTATGTTTTGTACAGAAAATGATGTAATTCGTCACAATATGTGATGCAAGTTACATGACATTCTAGGCTCTGATTTTGACACTTTCTGAAAACTAAGGCCAGGACATCAACTGCTAGAATTACTAGGTGGCTTGCCTACTTTAAGCATGACTGATTGCAAAAGAGTCGCAAGCTACACAATGATTCTACGACAGCTTCACTTCATGTGCAAAGTCCTAAATATTAATGTGTATATTATTGCATTTATAGTTAACGTTCCATTAAAGAAATGCTTACTTTTCGTTTCGATAAGCATTTGATAAACATGGACTCTGCAACTAAAATCCAATTATCATTTTAATAAATGTTATTATATTATAGAGCATTGACAGCTTCACTTCATGTGAAAAGTCCTAAATATTTAGTATGTATATTATTGTATTTATAGCTAACGTTCCATTAAAGAAATGCTTACTTTTCGTTTCGATAAGTTTTTACTAAATAATGGACACTGCAACTAAAATCCAAGTATCATTTTAATAAATGTTATTATATTATATTATAGAAAATTGCTTAATATAAAGTTTCTAAGAATTGTGACCACTATAGTGCTCCATATATACTCTTGTATATTCTTGTGGCAGTTCTCATTTCTAATACATTTGTATTATAGTTTTATTTAAAAACATAATACTAATCCATATATGTATATTGTTTGATCATGTTCATAATAATTTTGTCTTCCACATGCATTTGTTTAACCATATTTTCACATTTCATGCTCATTTGTATATATTATATGTATGTCTCTCCACACTTGGAGGTAATACAGAATATCTACTTTTCTTTGACAATATATCAGTCTCATGCCCTGTCGGCCACAAGAACTTGTGTTGAGTCAAAACATAAATTGGCAAAATATATGTGGGGAGTGGGGGAAAACATACACTAGCTCAACATCTGTCAGATTATTGATGTTCGCCTGGCTCCCTCTCCCCAACACGTTCGTACTATTCATTAATATGTACATAGTATGATCGAAACCATGGGATCTGAGGAATGCAAGTGAAAATCGAGTTTTTTTTGTGTATTTCTGCCAACTGTTTTCTTCAACTGTTATTTTCAGCGTTGCAACAACACCCACAAACGAACCTTGCACTTCCTCTACACATACAAACATACATTCAGTCCAGACTCTATTGTGTCTATACCTTTAGTATATTGGTTAAATGTCTCATGGAATATCAGCCTTAGAACTACACATATCATAGACACATAAACTCAAACGTTGTATGTGCCCTTGCTTTTACTGTGCTTTCATCAACAGCACAAAGTTTCGCCTCATGTCTAACGGTTGCGGAGTACATTATTTGAATACACTATTTCGTTTCATTATGTTACGATGATAACTGCTTATCAGTTTGCTTCTATACAATAAAGACAAATCAATGACAATCAATATTACAGTTTACATTGATAAGAATGTGCGTGTACAGCTAAACAATGTTAAATCAGGTGTCACAGTAAATAGTAAGAACCTGCTTACTCAGTTTTATTTGAGAATAAAGCTTTTAAAAAAAACGTTATTACCTTTAGCGTAGATAGTCGTTACTTTTAACGTTAAAATTAAGTTGTTATCTTTAGCTTTAGCGTTGTTACTTTAAGCGGAAGATGTGATAGTTACCTTTAGCACAGGTTGTTACCTTTAGGATTAGAATTGTTATCTTTACCGGCGGTTGTTGTCGTTAGAGGAAATATTACAGTTAGCGTTGTTACACCAGGAAATAGGATTCTTGTGATTTAATAATACTAGAATTCTCGGCATATTTCGTTGTATAAATAATTAATATGAATTTATATGATGCGTTAATGCTCCCATAAATTCTTCTTTGTTTTCGAATTAAACGTTGTTATTGTATAAGACGCCATAAATTTATATCTATGATGTAGCAACACAAAACCGCCGAAGTGTGGTTTTTCCTAGACCAAATATTTTCATAAATAATAATTAAACCGAATGGAAGTTTGGCTTTATTTAATCACGTGCATTTTATATGAAACTGAAGACCTCTATGATTTCATTTGATTCGGATTGACACCATTCACTCTAGCCTACCGTCTCGTTAACGTTGCACCTGAATTAAAACAAATAAATAAACAAAAGATAAATAAATACACACAAAAAAATACAATAACATATATATATATCCCCAGATCCGGCACCTTTCATTGTCACTGTCTCAATAAAGCTGTGTGTGGTTGAACGCTTAAATGTGGCCCACTCATATGAGCTATAATTGTATGTATGTATGCGTCTATATGTTAATTGTGCCTTCAGACGAGTGTGTTATGATGTAGAGATACAGTTTATCAACGTGTGTTGCAACTACCTTTTTTAAGGAGTGAATATATACGCTTGATTTCTGTGTATCTCGTCATAGCTAGGCGCCCTGCCGTAGTTCGTCCGAAGGTTGTCTGTCCTTGGTAGTTCACAAATATTTCTCCCCATATATAATTCTGCCTTGTGAACATGAATCTCTTACGAGATCCCAATTTCGAAAGTTGCCGTAGTGAGTTCAAATTCTCTCCCTTTATTATATATACCTGAATTCACAGTATCCCCAGATCCGGCACCTTTCATTGTCACTGTCTCAATAAAGCTGTGTGTGGTTGAACGCTTAAAAGTGGCCCACTCATATGAGCTATAATTGTATGTATGTATGCGTCTATATGTTAATTGTGCCTTCAGACGAGTGTGTTATGATGTAGAGATACAGTTTATCAACGTGTGTTGCAACTACCTTTTTTAAGGAGTGAATATATACGCTTGATTTCTGTGTATCTCGTCATAGCTAGGCGCCCTGCCGTAGTTCGTCCGAAGGTTGTCTGTCCTTGGTAGTTCACAAATATTTCTCCCCATATATATATATATATATATATATATTAATACTGTAGCCCAACTCACCCACAAAGTCAGATTCATCTAAGCATAGACCCTACACTGCTTTATTTCCAATTATACATTTATATAATATAATACAATATATGCACATATTCATGTTTATCAATATTGAAATGATATATCAACCACAATAATAGTAATAATCCCATGTGATCTAGCCCACAAGGTTTAAAGCAATGTTTCGACTGCTTTTAGGAATATCTACTTATTATTTTCAGTTTATGTGAGTGACATGTTTCATTTATATCATATATAGCATCGGATATATATATTGAAATAGTCAAATTCAAATTGTTTCAGTGTTCAGTTGATTCTTTAACATACAAATCTTACGGTTTATTCCGTAGACAAACAATAATGTGTATTGTTATATTGTTTATACATCATTCTCAGATAACCTGACCTGATACATGTTATGCTTGAATGAATCTGACTTTGTGGGTGGGTTGGTCTACAGTATTATATATATAAAAAAAAAAATTAAAAAATTGTTCAATCAATCGTCGACAGGCGATCTGCCATGTACGTGCTGTCTTCTTGGTCGTGGTTTGTTCGATGTGCATTATGTAATATTTTAGAGAGTTTGCAAGCATCTGGCCGAAGCAGAGGGCCCAACTGACCTCAAAGGGTTCGCCCTGGGGAATCATATCCCGAGTGTTTTTTATGCATGCTACAGGATATTTTAACGGATTATTATATGCGTATATACTTAATACTGTACTCACACCAAGTTCACATTATAGTAGGCAATTATCTCTAAACAATGTATAGTGTACTCAGCTATATTATGTGTAACACTAATATGTGAGCTATATCTGTATTCACCATACAGACTAACTTCCCCATGTTTTAATCACGGAGGCAGTACAATACTTTAGATACATTATGTTAACTATCTCTTACAAAGTATTTTAAATACGAAAACAGTGTCAACTTTACCAGGAAAACAATATCCTGTATGCAAAAGATCTTTCGGAATAAAAAGTCCTTCGTCAGCTGTCATAAATAGGCACCGTTGTGTTACTTATATATTTTTCGTATTAGCCCATAAACACGTATAACCACCCTTGTGATTTTTACATGTGTATTTTCTACCAGTATGTGTTAAACTGTGTGGTATCGTGTGTCACCGTGGTCTATGTAGTAGTATATATATTCACTTCCAATCTTTACATGTATGTGTTAGATCGTTTTCACATGTATTTATTATCAGAATACTAGAAGTTGGCATGTGCCGATCGAGTAGTGTATGATGTTACAATAACCTACGGAACATTCTCTGTTTTCAGTGTATTGTAAGTTTGTTGCAATTTGTTGTATTGTAACAGTTACTGCGTGTTGTAATCGCTTTGAGTGTGTATGTTATTTTATTACAATTCTCCAGTTCTTGATCTGGCGAGATTTGTGTGCAATCGTGTAGTCTCTTCGTGTAATAAATACACTAAGCTACACTCAATTGGGTAACACTAATAGTCGATTCTAATGGTCAACCAAGTTCCGATATTCTCTACTTTATAATGTGAGAACTGTTCTTTAAACCATCACATTCACATATAGTGAATTATGTGTGTGTGTATATACACTGTATATTGCGTGTTTGTTTACCGCTTCAATCTACTTTTTGTTCGCAAGCAATTACGAGTTTGTTTACCGTTTCTGTTGCTTGTATAACTGATTTCAATTTCACCAAAGGTTTAATAGATTTGCAGTGTATTGGTCGAGTTAGAACTCAACTGTGTGTGTATATATACACTGTATATTGCGTGATTGTTTACCGCTTAAATATACTTTTTAAAGTCGAAACAAGTTTCAGATTTTGTTCGCAAGCAATTACGAGTATGTTAACCGTTTCTATTGCTTGTTTAACTGATTTCAATTTCACCAAGTAAATAACCAACGAGCTGAGACAGACTCATTTTTGTAGCATGGTGTACTTAGTAACACTGTGACGTCATAGTGACCGTACTCTAAATTCCAATATCCGGTAGTTTTAATACGGCATAGCCACGCACCTTTAGTTACCCTAAATTAAACGATTTAATGTTTTGCATTCATCAAACGAAATGTCACCGACCATGCAACAAATCTGGATTGTAGTGAGCACGATAAGCTATTTAAATACGGTGTTATCAAATTTAAAAACAGATGAAAGAATAATTGTACCGGTATTTCAAATCAACTAAAACAATTTAAACACCTGCAATAGTAACACACGAACATCAAACATGTCAAAACTACACGCTGATTAAATCAGTACAGGAATGTCAGTATGAAGTTCAGCCCGCGTATACGTAAAACCGGGTAATTTATTTTAAAATAAAGCTTGTGATGTCTGTTTAAAGCCATTACTTATCGAGAAGGGGTTAGTGAAAATACAAGGTCCTAGCGCGAAGACCCACTTGAAGAATACGACAGGTACGATTACAGTTACCAAAACACGTGAGGCCACCACATATTTAAATGCTTGATGTCAAACCGTGTTTAGCATACATATTGAGCATAAAAACATCTTAATTTTAACGATTTTATAAGAGTCACTGCGGAAAGCCGTACCTATTGGAGAATACTTATTGTTAATTACTGGCAAATTCATCTTACTTCACCCGATATACCAATGCGTTATTGAACGGATTACAGTTTCGTTACATTGTTCGACAAATTACTGAATTCTGGAATATTTGTATTTGAATTGTTTTTTTTGGCGGCCTATACATCCATACTATACACAGATCAATATATTCCAGTACCTAAGTACCTACCAGTGTGGCCCATACGTCCTTACTTTACACAGACTAAAATGTTCCACTACCTACCAGTGTGATTGGCGGCCCATACATCCATACAGAACAACATGTTCCACTAATTATCAGTGTGATGGGCAGCCCCTCGTCATTACTATACACAGACCAAAATGTTCCAATACCTACCAGTGTGATGGGCGGTTCGTATGTCCGTACTATACATGGAGTCCCATATATCGATAATATACACAGACCAATATGTTCCAATACCAATTAATTTGATGTGCGGCCATACATCTGTACTATACACTCACCAATGTGTTCCACTAGCTACCACTGTGGTGGGCGGCCCATACATCCGTACTATACACATATACATGTATTCCTCTACCTAGCGGTGTGATAGGCGGCCAGAACACCCGTACTATACACGGACCAATATGTTCCAGTACCTACCAGTTTGATGGGCGGCCCATACATCCATACTATTAACAGACCAATATGTTCCTCTACCTGGCGGTGTGATGGGCGGTCCATATATCCGTACTATACACAGACCAATATGTTCCAGTACTTACCAATTTGACGGGAGGCCCATACATCCGAATTATATACAGACCAATATGTTCCAGTTATTAACCGCTTGGTGTGAGGCTTATACATATGGCGGCCCATACATTCGTGCTGTACACATACCAATATGTTCCACTACCTATCAGTGTAGTGGGCGGCCCATACATCTGTTCTATACAAAAATCATTATGTTCCACTTCCTACCAGTGTAATGTGTGGCCCATACATCCGTACTATATACAGACCAATATGTTCCAGTACCGAACAGTATGATGGGTGGCCCATACATCAGTAATATACACAGACCAATTTTTTCCTCTAGCTATCATGGAGATGGGCGGCACATATATCCGTACTATACACAGACCAATATGTTCCAGAATCTAACAGTGTGGTGGACGGCTCATACATCCGTTCTATACTCAGACCAATAGGTTCCACTACATATAAGTGTGATGGGCGGGCCATACATTCGTACTATACACATACCAACATTTTCAACAATATATACTAGTGTGGTGTGCGGCCCATACCACCTCCGAACTATACACAGACCAATGTGTTCCTCTACCTAGCGATGTGATGGGTGGCCCATTCATCCGTACTATACACAAACCAATATGTTCCTCTACCTAGCGGTGTGATGGATGGCCCAGACGACATCGTACTATACGCAGAGCAATATGGTTCTCTACCTAGCGGTGTAAATAGCGGCTCACACATCCGTACTATACACATACCAATTTGTTCCAGTACCTACCAGTGTGAATGACGGCCCTTCATACGTACTATACACACACCAATATGTTCCAGTATCTAACAGTTTGATGGGCGGCCCATACATCCGAAATATACACAAACCAATATGTTCTAGTACCTAACAGTGTGATGGACAGTCCATGCATCCGTACTGTACACAGACCAATATGTTCATTACCTAACAGTGTGATGGATGGCCCATACATCCGCACTATACACAAACCAATTTGTTTCACTACCTAACAGTGTGATGGACTGTCCATACATCCGTACTGTACACAGACCAATATGTTTCAGTACCTAACAGTGTGATGGATGGCCCATACATCCACACTATACACAGACCAAATCCGTACTATACAACAGTACAGTTACAAGATTTAATCAGGTGGCACAGTAACTAGGAAGAACTTGCTTACTCATTTGTTATTGAAACTGTAGATTTTGAGAAACGTTTGTACCTTTAGCGTAGATAGTTGTTATCTTTAGCGGAAGAGGTGATTGTTACCTTTCGCAGCCGTTGTTACCTTTAGCGTTGGAATTGTTACCTTTAGCGGCGGTTGTTACCTTTAGCGTTGGTACACCCACCAATTTTGCTATTACCTGTACTGCGATGCGTGCGGAAAGGAGAACCAAATTACGTGTATCATTACGAAGGTTAGTTGGATTATTTCTTGTGGAAACCCCGTTTTTACTTGATTCGACTGCAGCTGGCAAATGGCGACCATTTGTAAAATAGAAACTTTAGGCATCAAGTTGTTAAAATGATCAATATCTATTCAGTTTGTTTATTCCGTGAAGTAAGCTTTCGCACATTGTGGCCTACATCATTATGAACATAACATCCTTCGACTATTTTTATATTTTAACATTACATACTATTGGCTAACTATATCAGAGTTGTAAAGCAAATATTGATCGGATTAGCAGTTCATAATTACAGCAATAGTTCCCTAGGCATACATAATTACAACTTATGTTTCAGAGTATTATTTGCTGCCGTATATGAAGGTTTTATATACTGTGGAGGTCAGTGGGACACAACTGAACATTTTCAATTTGTTATAATGTTCCCCCTAACCCACACCCCCACTCACTTCGTTTTGCTTGTCACATATTTTAATGAACACAAATATGTGATGGGGAGTGGGGGTGGGCAAATAATATACTAGCCCAACGCCCTGTCAGATTATTGAGGTGTGTCTGAAATCCCCCGCCCGACCCCGTTCATTCATCTATTCATTAATATTTCCATAGTAGTATCGAAGCAATGTCTAGACAATTTACGTCAATAAGTAAAAGTATTAGTGGTTGCGGATTCATTAGGAGGCGGAGAGGAAAACCGGATATGAGGAATTCAAGTGTAAAGCGTGTTTTTTTTTGTGATTTCCTGCCAATTGTTTCTTTCAGCCTTGTGCCCCCACCCCCGCACCTTCACTCACCCGCTAACACATACATCCAGTCCAGATTCTACTGTGCATATACCTTTAGGATGTTCTATTGGTTAAATGACGATGTGTTTTAACCCTAGAACTACACATATACACACATAAACTAACATTTTGTATTTACCCTTGTTATGCCCCCGAAAATGTTTCGGGGGCATATAGTAATCGCACTGTCTGTCTGTCCGGATTCTGTCTGTCTGTCCGGATTATGTCATTCCGCAGTTCTTGTCAGGACTGTACCTTCAAAACCCATGCATGGATTTTTGATTAACTTGGCACAAGTGATCACCATAGCAAGACAATGTGTCGCGCGCAAAAGCTAGGTCCGTACCTTAAAGGTCAAGGTCATAATTGAAGTTCATAGGTCAAAAACAGGTAAGCAATTTCGTGTCCGGACCGCAACGCCACAACCCCTATAGGGATTTTTAAATAACTTGGCACAAGTGATCACCATAACAAGATGATGTGTCGCGGGCAAAACCCAGGTCTTCAAGGTCAAGGTCACACTTGGAGGTCGAAAGTAAAATTGTGTCCGGTCAATAACTCTGGCATTTATGGACGGATTTTCAAATAACTTGGCACAAGTGCTCATCACAACAAGACGATGTGTCGCGCACAAAATCCAGGTCTATGGCCCAAAGGTCAAGTCACACTTAGAGGTCAAATGTCAAATAGTGTCCGGTCAATATCTTTTGCATGCCTGGACGGATTTCAAATAACTTGGCACAAGTTCTCACCACATCCAAACGACGTGAAGTGCTCAAAATCCAGGTCCATGGCTGAAAGGTCAAGGTCATACTTAAAGGTCAAATGACACATCGGGGTCATTTATCACTTACAGTGATATTTCTTGTTTTTATTATGCTTTAATCGACAGCACCAAGTTTAGACTCATGTGTAACGGTTGGGAAGTACATTCTTTAATTAAACGTTCATTAGATTATGTTACGTTATTAACTAATTATCTGTTTTGGTTTTATATAATAAGAAGACAAATCTATAAAAAAATCAACATTCGATCTTTTCTGACATCACTCCATTACAGTTAAAACTGACCGGAGTGTACATGTCCCGCTATTAGTGTTTAATCAGGTGCCACAGTAACTAGCAAGAACCTGTTTACTCAGTTTACATTGAAACTGTAGATTTTGAAAAACGTTGGTACCTTTAGCGTAGACAGATGGTACCTTTAGCATTAACATGAAAATGTGTTACCTTTTGTTTCCTTTAGTGGAAGACGTAATTGTTACCTTAAAGAGGCACTACCTATATCTACGCGATTTTTAATGTAAAATATTAAATACTCAATATTACTGCATTTATATGTATACAAAGCTATTTTATGAGTATTCTAAGAAGAAACATGGTTCGTATTCCAGTTCTGTAAATTATTAATTATGATCAAAACAATATCTTGAATAAAATGCTGCCCAGCCGTTTATTCCTGCCGGAGAACTACGAGTTTTTACGATTTTCTCGGACATGCGCAATGCGATTACAAACTATTCGGCGCAGTTCCGATAGCAAACGAATCGATCGGAACTCTTCGCTAATCAGACGAGGTAGTTACGATTGTAAACGAATAAGATCGGAAAATCTCCGCAATCGGCTTGTCTAAAACAATTACGAATACAATTTCAAAAATCCGATCTTTTCAATCCTGTTTTTTCCCAGCAAAACGCATATTACATTGGGTGAAATTATTGCCATTTACCTTTTTCATAGTCCTCTTTATAATTAAGTAAAGTTTATATCAATTGGTGGACAAAAATATATAGTTAGAGCCTCTTTAAGAGGAGGCTGTTACCTTTAGCGTTGGAATTGTTACCTTTAGCGGCGGTTGTTACCTTTAACGGAAATATCTACATCATCGAAATGGTCACTCACTCTATAACTATAGCAAACAAAGGACACAACCTTTACCTTCAATAATTACGAAATATAATATACTGGAAATGAGCAGCCCTTATCAATTTATTTTACAGAATGTGAATATTGAATCTGTCTGTGAATGATACATGTATGTTTAAATAACATAATAGTATTGCATACGCATTTACAATCTCCGATTTCTTTCAATGTAACAGGAAACGTAAATATTCGCCCATATTGACGTGTAGTAAAGTCATATTGGGTGTGTAATGTATACTCGTGCGTGATTGGTGCAATTTTCTGTCCATGTCAAAGAAAATGTGTCACTTGATATAAACAATGTTGATTTCATTGTGAAACTTCCCACTATGTAACGATAATATGCTTTATCAAATAAATATTTTATGTGCAGTATAAATCGTACATACGATAAAAATATGCTATAAAGGTTTTGTACCTTAGCCATTTATCCAACTACACATGTGCAAGAAGTGTTTAGGGCGTTGCATGTTTCAGTTAAAAAAGGCTAGACCAATCAAGAAATAGCATAATCACGCGTCATGGGCAGGACGCATGTTTTTATTGTTGCAGCCAATCGCCCTTACATCTTATTGTGCAAATCCAATGTCAAAGAGTGCTGTGTTTTTCCCATATGCATTAAATGACAGTGATGAAAATATTCACCTATTGCAAGCCGTATATTTGCTTGAAATGGACTTTTTGGATATGCCATTAGGCGCCATTAGGCGCCATTAGGCGATATTTTGTTTGACACTGGATTCAACATCAATACATTTTTTTCGAAAGATCAAAAGGCAAATGTGGGGTCGGCAACATAGGCAACACTCGTAGCTGTGCCGGGCATCGAATCCTCGACCGATGACGTGAACGCGCAGCCTGATAATACTCGCGTGCAATTGGATAAAGCTTCCAGATTCGCACCTCCAGTCACAACAAGGTTGAAACGCGAGAATGGATACTATTCCTGAGCTGTTATCAATGGATACATTTGCAATGACGAATTGGTTGCAAAGATTTATTTTGAAAATTCGTGCTCAGAAAGGCACGAAATATACCGGCAAATCAGTGTATGCCATTCTCTGTGGACTTCTAAGGCATTTGCGTGAAAACAGAATGTACGACAACAATTTCTTTTACGAAAAAGACCCGGAATTTCCCGAGTTTCGACAAACACTAGGTAGTCTGATGAAAGACTTGCTAGAAAGAGGTATTGGGATCGAAGTCCGTCAAGCTGATCCTTTGTCATTTGATGCCGAGAAAAGGTTGTGGGAACAAGAAGTGTTTGGTATGAAAGACTCGCTGACATTACAATATACAGTATTCTTTTATGCATCTAAACTGTTTGTATTACGGGGCCGGGACAAACACAAAAACCTGAACTGTAGCCAATTTCACGTTGGCAGAGATTTTTCCGGAAGATACTTACGTTTTGTGGGCAGGAATTACAAAACATTAAAAGGAGGAATTGGACAAATGGGTCTTGCAAACAAGGATATTGAACATTATTGTGAAGACGGTAAGTTATCTTAAATGTCACATTCATTACATAAAAGGGACAGACTGCAATCTTGATTATTTTATTATTGGTGCAATATAATTACCAGTAATATGCAAACACAATATTTTTCTCTGAACTATTCTTATAATTAGTAACAAAAATGCAAGTTATCTTGAAAAGCCTAACGGGACGCCGCGAGTTTTAAACGAATTGTAATCACGATTGCCGTGTGGCCCTTTCAAAATGCATACAGTACGCATTTAGCGAGAATAATAAATAACAAAATTACACCATAATTTGCTCTTGAAATGTTGAAGACGTGCTTTAAAGCGGTGATTGAATGTAGTCTGATTATCAAATTGACCGTTTTTTTTATTTGATGAATCTGTTAAAAATATATTGATGAATTTTCATACATATTTCGTCAAAATTGTAATTTCCATTTAAAAGATATGAGTTTCGTTTAGTGTACAGTCACATCATGCAAGTTATCATTTACAATCAAACCTGGTCAAGAGACCACTTCTATTGAGACCATCTGCTTTAAGAGAACACCGTTTCAGTTCACAATTGTATTGTATTAAATTAAAATGCAACTGTATTAAGAGACCACCTGTGTTTAGAGACCACCCGTGTTTAGAGACCATTTTGCTCTACCCGTTAGTGATCTCTTAATACAGGTTCGACTGTATTTGTATTGAACTTTCAAGACTGCTAGTATTACGGACTTTCGTAGCATCTGATCTGTAGTTGTAACCGTACAGTTATTGGGATCAACCGGTCGGCGTCAACAAGTTGGATACATTCATGAAACGGATAGCTGAACTCGGAGATATTAAAGGTAACTTTACCAATCACAGCGGCAAACGAACATGTGCTTCCAGTTTGTATGACGTTAACATTGACGAACAGGAAATCATGTCCAGGACCCGTCACAGATCCGTTAATGCTGTCCGTAAATACAACCGACCATCAGAAAATTTGCGCAAGCGGACATCGACTGTCTTAAACCCAGTGAGTGAAACTAGTATATCCGAAAGGGAAAACTGTGAACAAAGTGTTATTAAATTTTCAAAAATTGAAAAGCTTGAAAAAGCTGATCTTAAAAGCATTCAGCAGAATGTTCAGCTCGCTAGCGATGGGATATTGAATAATATTTCAAGCATACACGAGACCAAATATCAGACCGGTTCCAAGGAAAATGAAGAGCCGGATACCCCTGCGTTTCTTAAGGATTTTACATCGACTTTAAGAAATGTTCAGTTTACAGGATGTATATTTAACATTTGATCTGCATTTCTGGTTTTAAAATATGTTAAAGTTTAAAAACTATTTGACTTAAAATAGTGTACTTTCGAGAAAAAGTATGATTATCTAGAATGTATCATTTGAAACTGACTTTTATGGTTCAGAGAAGTTTGATACAATGTTCTTTTTGTGTATGTTTCTTTACATTAACGGATTTTACTTGCAAAGAGGTTTGTGTTAAGTACATGTTGAATTACGAGGATTATCGGTTTATAACGAGTAATCATTTCATATAAATTTGATTTTAAAAAACGAACAATTATTTCATGTAAAAGCTGATTTTATCCTCAATAAAAATCAATTTTGGTACCATTGTTTTCACGTATTCCTGTTATTTAACTCGCAAAGGAACGCCTTTTTACAAAAGGTCATTTGGTACACCATGGTATAACTGCCAAATCTGTCAGTTATAGCACGGCTGAAATATAACGACAGTTATTGCACGGTTTAGGCTTAGGCTTTCAGGTTTATGAAAATTATATCATAAGCAGGAACAAAGGAAAACCATTAGAGCTATGGTACAAGTATATAATAGAGCATGAGTTTTGCACGTGTACGGGGAGATAATGCACGAGCGCTAGCGAGTGCATTATCGTCCGTACACGTGCAAGACTCATGCTCTATTGTATTTATACCACAATAACTAACATATGCTGTGTATATCTTCGGGTAGTACACGATGCATAGTGTGTATTTAGGCTATTGTTGTATAATATATCTTATTGTTCTAATTTAAAAATTCGTATGCAATAAAATGGTTATTATATTTATATTTGGATATATGCACTTGTTCTTTCGCTCATACATATTGCGCAAAAGAACTCGTGCATATATTCCAATACAAATATAATAACTTATAAATATGGACTGATTACTAGCTGTTTACTTTAAGGTACTTGTCGGAGTATAATTGGTGTAATCCGTGAATTTCACGTGGATCCATCCCCTCAATATTTGTATATTTGTGCATTTTCTTGAAATATTTAGTGTTGTTCAGCTTATTTCCTGCTTTTTTGTCAACATGTTAAGTGTGCATTTATTATATGCTTGTTGATCCCCTTACGAAAAATTAATATATCTTATAGGAAGGAAATAACGTTCATAAGGATTATTGATGTTTCATAGCAGTAAACTGCAAATCATTTGGAGTTGTGTGTCTGTTTAATACGAAAGCCGATGTAGGACATTTTAACTTCTATTTTCTTACTTATAACTTCGACGTTGGCCCGTGACAATATTTTGTCCTATCAATGTAAAGTTGGAAATGATTGAAGGACAGACTGGTTAAAGGAGAAAAGAACGGACGAATGGTGAACATATAATATTTTTTGTTTATTATATAAATAGTTTTGCCTGTCTGTCAGGTCATCCCGCTGTCTGTCTTTTTGTCTGTCAGTTTTTCTTTCCAATAGTGTATGTATTTGACATGTCCTTTTGTCTGTTCTACGTCAGTAAGCCAGTCTCTGTAATTCCATCTATATTATAGTAAACTATTTATAATATTTCTTACTTTGTTATTAAACATTTCTATTCCTTCATTTTTTTACAGTATGCGCGTGTGCGTGTCTATCTGCGTGCGCGTGTGTGTGCGTTGAATATATGGACTACAGAATCAAAAGAAGAAGTAAAATTGAAATGACCACTGATTTATTTAGTGTCAAACATTCTTCATTGAATAAGCAAGACTAGTAGATTGCCTTAGTTAAAAAAAATCAAAGAAACATACTTCGCCGGGTATAATGGTGACGTCGTGAATGCAATAACCATTATTTCAATACATCATCGACAAAGCAAAAACACAGCTTATTGTAAAATCAAAGTATTAAAGGTACTGACGGACGGTGCCTTTGATGTAGCGCAGGTGGCATAGATAAGCATTTACCGATAGTGCATGCTACAGACATGTTGTACAGGCAAAACATTGATAAAATTAGAAATAAAAGTCGAACAGGAAAAGTAGCGTTAGAGAACGTCAGTCAACAAGAAACATACACAGAACCACCGTTAACAAACAACACCTACAAAGATGAATAAAGCACAAGGTATGACCTCAGAAACATAAAATGGTTGACAATAGGGATACCGCCTTGGAAAAGTCAGTGACAAAAAAAAGGCCTCTGAGGGTATAAACCAGGTTCTAGGGTGGATCAAACCGCACCCTTACCATAACGCAATAAACGGGACAGTGTAAATAAAGATATCCCCGCCAGGTTATAATCTAACAAAGAAGGCAGCATTAATAGGCAATATAGGTAAAACACATAAATTATCATGTATATATAATAAGCCAGAGCAACAAAAGAACAAACTGTTAAGGCTACGTCAAGACAAAATTAAAGACAAAAATCAAACGCTGCAGTCCTATAAGGATTTAGGTAGGCATCATCATAGGGTCCATTATCTGTCCGGTCATCATCGCACAATCAAAGAGGAAGGAATAGTGCCGAACTGTAAATTGGTCAACCACTAAAAATGCAGTGAGTTGCAAAACGATAGGGTCAAAACCTATGTTGATAAACATTTTAACAAGTTTAATAATGATTGTATGAAAGTGATTATGACCAAGAATCTTACGAAATTTATAAATCACATAGCCGTAGAAGTCAGGTTGTGACAGTGCTTGTCGCAGAAGAGTTCGTAGATAACTTTTATAACTTAAAAGTTTATTAGAAAAAAAGATAAAAATATCGGACAGGGAAAGCAGAATTCAAGGACGACAGTCAACCACAAAACAGAAAAACGAACACGCAAACAGACAAACGAGAAGGCAAAAGTAATAAAAAATGCAAACGACATCACAAACACAAAATGGTTGACAATAGGGCTACCGCCTTGGAACGGTCAGTGGCAACAAAGGCCACTGGAGGGTTCAAACCGGTACTAGGGTGCACCAAACCTCACACTTACCCTACTGTCATCCCATTAAAACAGGACAGTGTAAATAAAGAAATCCACGCCATGATCTAATCTCTAACCAACAAGGCAGCATCAATAGGCAATATAAGTAAAACACATTTATGCTCGTGTAAATATAATACTATAAAAACAATAGCCTAGAAAGCCACAATGAAGGTACTCAATGACTTGGCAGAAGCCAGAGCAACAAGAGGATAAACCATTAAGAGCACGACAGGAAAGATCATAGACAAACATCAAACGCCAACGTCCCAATAGGCTTTAGGTAGATGTCATCATAAGGTCCACAGCCTGTCCGGTCATCGTACAATTAAAGAGGAAAGCATAGTGGCGAACTGTAAAAGGGTCCACCACCAAGCATGCAGTACGTTGCAAAATAATAGCGTCATAACCTCTTTTGATAAACTTTTTAACAAGCTTATCGAAGATAGTATGAAAGTGATCATGACCACGAATCTTACGAAGTTTATAAATCACATCACCATAGAAGTCAGGTTGTGATAGTCCTTGTCGCAGAAGAGTCCTTAAATTAATTTTATATTTGGAAAGAAGATCAGGGTTACGATAATAAAATGTTGCAAAGGTTTTACGACTTTTATGGTAACGGTAACCCTGATTGAGTATTTTTTTAGTATACAAAGATTACGAATATTAACGTCCTCAACTCGAGTACAAGCTCTTGAAAAACGAATAAGTTGAGACATATACACCTCATAAGAAGTTGCTCGGGGAACATCCCCATCCAAGTGGGGGTAATTAACAATGTCAAAATTAAAATCATCTCTCTTGTCATAGATTTTGCCTATTATTTCACCATTTTCAATCGAGAGATCTAAATCAAGAAAAGAAGCATTATTATCAGATATATTAGCTTTATTAAGCTGAAGTTCTTTAGGATAAATATTATCAACCATAGTTGGAAAGAAAGGGTTGTCAATGTTCAGTATGTCACCCAGATACCGAGAGGTGTCATTAAAAGCTTCTGTCTGGGTACTAGTATCTGGAGTTACGATAATACAATTTTGCAACGATTTTTAGAAGTTTATTGTAGCCTACACTGTCTACACTGCTGGAGTAGATTTTTAGTTATACAAGTATTAACAATAATAAAGCCCTCAACACGACTACATATCCAGAAAAACGAATAAGTTGAGAAACATAGACCCCATACGAAGTAGCTCGAAGAACATCCCCATCTACATGGGGATATTTAACAATATCAAAATTAAAATCACCTCTCTTGTCATAGATTTTACGAATTAATTCGCTATTTTCAATAGAGAGATATAAATCAAGAAAAGAAGCGACAGTATCAGAAATGTTAGCTTTGTTGAGTTGACTTTCTTTAGGACAGAACAGATAGTATTATCCATATACGAAAATGAAGAATGTCAATGTTCAAAATATCATCCAGATACCGAGAGGTGTCATTAAAGGCTTCAATTACATCTGCCTATGTATCGGATGAAAAATGCAGCATGCAATCTCTTTCATAGCAATTCAATAACAAATCTGTGATAAAAGGTGCACAGTTCGTATTCATAGGGATACCAACAACTTGTATATAAATTGTAGGGCCATACATGACAAAAATAGTACCTAATAGGAATATGATTGCTTCACAAAAGTCCACATAATTTAATTGTCTAAACTGCCGTTAATAAAAACACACTTTAATCTTGATACAGGCCAAACATGTAGTGTTTGCTCTAGCGAAAGTTTTTTGAATGAGATCAATTAGCTTGTCTTTGATAAGGTGATTTGGTAATGTTGTATATAGTGTATGGAAGTCATACGTACCTATAGATATAACTGGACGTTAATTTCAAATTTTGATCAAGAACTTCTTCCGAATATTTAATAGACCAAAATAAAATAGTCCCAGAGTTTTCATAAACTTTAGCACAACATTGTTTAACCTGATCTTTAACGGCAATAAGGCAAGAAGTTAAATGTTTGGAGATTTTTATATGATGCAGGCACTAGAATTCGAAATAAAACGAGCCTTATACGGATTTTTATATAATTTAAGAATGCAGTATATAATTCGCAGTTTTCGTTTTGCTTTTCGTCTACCCCAGCATTGAGAGTAGTGCACCGAGTGATATACGTGGAAACAACATCATCCTCAGTAGACTGAACTGGAGTATACGAATTAGTGCTACCGAGTTCTAGAGATAATAATGATACGTAATGTTGACGTTAAACAAATATAGATATAAAAATCAAACAGGAAAAGTATCATTCAAGGACGACAGTCAACATCAAACACACAGAAACAAAGA
Source organism: Cyrtodaria siliqua (assembly GCA_037043455.1). Classification (NCBI taxonomy): domain Eukaryota; kingdom Metazoa; phylum Mollusca; class Bivalvia; order Adapedonta; family Hiatellidae; genus Cyrtodaria; species Cyrtodaria siliqua. The sequence continues at coordinate 184,870 of JAWPHD010001813.1, read as the reverse complement.
GCAAATTTAAAGATGAATAAAAGGCCAAATAAGACATCACAAACACAAAAGGGTTGACAATAGGGCTACTGCCTTGGAACGGTCAGTGGCATAAAAGGCCGTTGGGGAGTTTAAACGAGGTTCTAGGCTGCACCAAACCTCACACTTACCCTACCGTCAACCCAGTAAAACGGGGCAGTGTAAATAAAGAAATCCTCGCCATGAACTATTCTCTAACCAACAAGGCAGCATTAGTAGGCATATAAGGAAAACACAAAGATGCTCGTATTTATATAAATACAAAAAAAATCAATAGCCTAGAAGGCCTCAAAGAAGGCTCAGTGACTTGGCAGAAGCCAGAGCAACAAGAGAATAAACCATTGAGGGCACGATAAGACCAGACTGCAGACAAACGTCAAACGTCACAGTCCTTTTGGGCTTCAGGTAGACGTAATCATAGGGTCCACAGCCTGTCCAGTCATCGCACAATTAAAGAGGAAAGCATAGTGTCGAACTGTAAATGGGTCCACCATCAAGCATGCGGTGCGTTGCAAAAAGATACGGACATGACCTCTTTTGATAAACCTTTTAACAAGTTAACACAGATAGTATGAAAATGAGCATGACCAAGGATCTTACGAAGTTTTTAGAAACCACGTCACCATAGAAGTCAGGTTGTGATAGTCCTTGTCGCAGAAGAGTTCTTAAATTACTTTTGTATTTGGAAAGAAAATCAGGGTTACGATAATAAAAATCTCTTTCATAGCAATATAAAACAAATCTGAGACAAGGGGTGCATAGTTTGTACCCATAGGGATACCAACAGTTTGTCTGTAAACGGTTGTTCCATACCTGACGCAAATATTATCTAATAGGAAGATGAGTGCTTCACAAACTTCTTGGCAAGTCCACATAGTGTAATTGTCTAAACTGCCGTTAGCAAAAAACGCTTTAATAGTATTACAGGCCAAACATGTAGTATTTTCCATAGCGAATGTTTTTTTGAATAATAGCAATAAGCTTGTCTTTGATAATGTGGTGTGGTAAGGTTGTATATAGTGTAGAGAAGTCATAAGTGCTAATAGATGAAACTTGACGTTTATTGCAAAATTTATCAAGAACGTCTCCTGAATGTTAAATAGACCAAAACAAATTAATCCCAGACTTTTCACAAGTTGTTTAACGTGATCTTTAACGGCAGTAAGAAAATAAGTTAAAAGCTTGGAGATGTTTAAATGTTACATTAATAGCGGCTTTATCAGCAGGAACTAGAACAATTATATTATAATTCTTTCGAATTCCCGATTTTAAATTACGAAACGAAAACCTAGGTTTCGGAGGAGGTAAAGAGGGGTGAGCATTATACAAAGTTAATACGAGAATCTATAAGAATGGACTTTTTCCAAGAATAAAGAGAGTTTGGGTCCGCATGTTCTCTACAAAAAAAGACAACCTGCAATGAAAAACACCTCGGAATAAAGACAACTTTTGTCATATAAATACATTTATAGAGTAATTTTACCCCTGCACACTGTCAACCTTCTAACGAATGTCTGTTTTGGTTATCCACATGGTGTTCTTGACTTATTGTGTTTTGTTTTTGTTTCGTTTTTGAGTGATAGGAAACTCAGATGAACTGCTGTATTAAATTAAACTTGTTTGGAAGGAAAATGTGTATGAGAAGGAAGTAATGGGGTTTCTAACGTATCTAAGGAGGACTCTATGAACCTTGACATCAATGTTGTGGGAAAAGCTTGCATTAACAGCTGACAGCTGTTAAATGATGAAACACTTAGGTGTAACAATCAAATGGGTCATCTATCAAATGATCATGAGTAGTTGTTACAGAATAGCCTCGACGAAAATAGGCAATGCTGTTTATTTGTAATCGGTACATGCAAAAAATTATGTGAAAACTGTGAAAAGTACACACTGCACCATAACCCGAAATATGAGCATATATAACATGGCAATGAAAAGGACGTAACATAAAGAGTGGTGAAGTCTGGGCTACCGAAGGTGAAATGTCATATTATTATTTAGTAGAAATGTTTAAATCTATAATAAGTGAATATTCACTTTTGAATAAAAAAAAGCAAAGGAGTAATTTTTGTATCAAAAACCGATGTCTCACCCTTCTCCCCACATGCAGCAGTAATATCACCTAACCCGGAACATGATGATAATATTTAAAACTATACTTAAAGACGGTAGCCCTATTGCCAACCACGTTGTGTTTGTGATGTCTTATCTTGTCTTAACCTAGATGCCATCAAGGCAAATATTCTCACAAAATTGCAAAAACGATCAGATAATAAATACAGCTTTTACAACTTTTATAAGGCATTTCTATGATGTTTGACCTAGTGACCTAGTTTGTTATCACAGAATACCCAGTTTCCAACTCAACTCAGATGTTATCAAGACAAACATTCTGACTTATTTTAATAAAGTTTAAATGATGAATACAGTTTTCAGAGAGTCCACAAGCTTTTTTTTATGCATCACCCAGAGACCTAGTTTCTGAACCCAGATGACCAAGTTTCTAACTCAACCCAGGTACCATCTAGACAAACGTTCAGACAACGTTTAGTAGAGATCAAGTGATACATACAGCTTTAAAGAAGGCCAGCCAGCCGAGCGTATGGGATGCCGAGTTGTCCGTCGTTAACTTTTGTCTCGTTAAGACGATAGGGCCTTCATCGGAACAGTAACAGCGGCGTTATGGCCTTGATTTAGTTCAAAATGCTATATGTTGCCTCGTTTTGACGATAGAGCCTTCATCTTCATCCGATCTTTACCAATCTTTACCGGATTGATAATATTGGTGAACGCTCGGATAAGTTCGAAAACCAGCCAAAACGGATCAGTAACAGCGGAGTTATGGCCTTGATTTAGTTAAAAATGCTATATTTTGCATCGTTAAGACGATAGGGTCTTCATCCGATTTTACCGATCTTTACCAGTTGTTAATATTGGAGAAAGCTCGGATAAATTTGATAACCAGCCAGATCGGACCAGTAACAGTGGAGTTATGGCCCTTGATTTCGTTAAAAATGCTATATATTGCATTTTAATATGATAGGGCCTTCATTTTCCATCCGATCTTTACCAAACAGATTGTTAATATCAAAGGAAGCTCGGACAAGTTCGAAAACCAGCTATATCGGACCAGAACATCATGTTATGTGCCCTTGAAATATTAAAATATGCCATTGTCAGCCTTCTGAACACTCTAACGCCTTCATTTTGTATTCGATCTTTCCCAAACTTGGCCAGATTGTTTCCACATAGAAATGATAATCATGTGTGTTTCTTTATTTTGGTCGTGTGTGTGTGTGTGTGTCTGGGCGGGTGTGTAATAAAGTGTCTCTATTTCCATTTGTAGGACAGTAGGATGGGTGGACATTTTACAATCCTAAATGGTTTCACAAATGTAATGCGTTCGGCATTGTTAAGCTTTTAAAACATAGCAAATTATTAAATTATTATTAAGATCTTTTGCAAACGATGTGTACTAAAACATGTTAAAGTTATATTTCCTTGTTTGGCTCTTGCGGCCATTTTGAAATTCTAATACTAGTATCATGTTTAATTTGGTTGTAATCGACATCATCGATGTGTTAAAATAAAACATATTCCAGAAAACAACACGAAAAATAACACAGAAAATGCATTATTTAATTTGTTACTAATTTTAGAATGACGGCCATTTTGAATAACGAAAAATAGCACCGATGTAACTTTATCAGTTTGACCTTCTTTCTAAAAACCTGTTTACTCGTCTAAACTTGTTCTCTACAAAAGTTTCTGCATTTGTCCAGCGTGTCTAGATAATTTCATATTGAACCCTAGCTAACAAAGTTTCATGAAAATCAGATAGTAATTCAACTTCTACATTGCCAACGTGGTTTCTTTATTATTTAACCTAGTGACCTAGTTTCTGACCCCAGATGGCCCAGTTTTAAACTTATATCAGATATCATCAAAGCAAACATCCTGATCAAGTTTCATAAATATATCAGATGATAAATACATCTTCTGCAGTGTCCACACGGTTTTATATTATTTTGTCTAGTGACTTAGTTTTTGACCCCAGATGACCCAGTTTCAAATTATATTTAGCTTTCAAACATTTTGACAAGTTTCATGAAGATCAAAAGAGAAATACAGCTTCTGGAGTGTCCAAAATGTTTTTTTCTATTATTTGACCTAGTGACTCATATTTGACCACAGATGACACAGTTTCGAACTCGACCTAGCTTTTATTGAGCCAAACGATCTGACAAAGTTTCATAAAGATCAGATAAAAATGTGACCTCTTGAGTGTCCACCATTAGGTGGTACGAGTATTAACTTTCATACCCCATACAACCCTTTCTCCAAGAAGCTAAAACGGGTTCGCTGGGTATGAAATAAAACCTTAATTTCAGCTTTAATAGATAACTTTAAATAGGTTATCGCATTTTGTTCAGTAAAAAAATGTTTTTAAACGTGTTTTATTGTTGAAATATCCATTATAAAATCCTGCTAATATAAGCTTCCCAAATTAAGGCGGGACCATGTAATGAACCCTGAAGTTGACGGACGACGGACGGACGGAAGACAGACGCCGGACAAAACCCGGTCACAATAGCTCACTGAGCCTTTGGCTCAGGTAAGCTAACAAGCATATCTACAAGGAGAAAGGCAGAAATTAATAAAGAACGACGAGAAAACTCAAAACATTGAACTTAAATATTGATTTCCTTTTATGTTACAAATATAAAACTGAATCTCATATTTACATATGTACAAGCTCGACTATTAAAACGAGATATTTTAGCAAATGCATGGTAGCTATATGTCAAATAATGTTCAAGTAGATGTAATTTTTTATCAGAAATTAAGTTGGAACAGGGGCTTAATTAGAGTTATGTGAGTTGTGTGCATAATGACATTGCATCATGAGGAAAGTGTGTAAAGTTTCAATGTATACCCTCTAGGCGTTTCCAATGTATTTCCAAGGTACTGAGAAAATGGAAACAAGCGTTATAAAGCAATAATACTATAAATATAACATGTAAAATGTCACAATCCCCAGTTTATCGTAGTCTGTGAAAATTGAGCTTTGTGTGTCTTATTGTTTTTATATTTGTCACGCGACCTCTCTTCGTCAAACCTCCAGTATTTACGCCACGGATCACTGCGATCATTACACGAAAGTGCGCAAAAATCTCATACATGTTTCAGCCACAGTGGGGAGAACTGTAACTAATGTTGTATTAACTTGTAGTTCAATCCATTTATTTATTTATCTAGTACTAGTGTGATGTTAAATACAGATATTGTAACATATCTGCAATAACAGATTGTTAAAGTACATTCATAAACATTTAATTCCACATAACAATATATGAATAGTCTTTCAAAAGGAAACATTACGTGGTCCCACCCTAATGCCATTAAGCGATGAGAAACCTTATATTAACATAATATTATAACGGATATTTCGGCAATAATACATGTTTAATAAACGTGTTTTACACAAAACAATGTGAAAACATGATTAATATTACCTATTAAATGTTTTAATTTTACAACATTTACATTTGTTAAGCCGAAACTGAGGTTTTATTTTATACCCCCAGCCAACCCCTTTTCGTTTCTTGGAGAAGTGGTGGGTGGGGTATGAAAGTTAATACTCGGACCACGTAATGGTCAATTTAATAATAAATAAGTAATAAATATTTTCTTAAAATGTTCAAACTATTTGTCTTCTTCAAAAAAAACAAAGAAAATGTAATACAGCTATGAAGTTAAATCCATTTTTACATTAAAAAGTTTCCTTGAATAGAAAACAAGAGTTCGACAATTTGAAGAAAATAGTTATTATTTATTTAATATTATAATTCCAAGTTTACTTGACAAAACTAGCCTAACCATACAAATGTTTGTATGTGAGCCAATTTTGCATAAGGTATAGTTACACTATGTCAATATAAAGGGTTTCATCTTCTTTTAACATATTTTAGTGCAGTTTCCTGTTACTTTTGGGTTGTATCTATATTCTGGACATGTTATTGCTGTCACGACCGATCCTATCGTTTGCTGTTCTCGATAGTTGTTTTTAAAGTTTATGAAGACTCATCTCCTAAAGACATTCTAGACACACTAGGTTGAATATCCCATGTCCTAGAACTCCGCCCTGGCTTATCTCGGGGTTCATGTTTTTAGTCGATCAACTTAAGTTATGGCAATTCATAATGGCCGCCATTGACAAGGACAAGTCAACAACTACCATTCTGAACCTCCATAGCTTTCCTACAGCGGTTTCGGCATGTCCGTAAGGTACACGTCTTTTCGATTTAAGGATAAATCAAAACTCAACACATATATTGGACTTTTAGGCAACACCAAAACAGGATTACTCAAATAACATTTATTTATACTGAGAACACATCATTGTGATTGTAGGCTTTAATATACAATGCATAACGACACGTGTATTCAGACATTATGTATAAATAACAAGGTCGTTACAAAAGCTGCAAGCAACTAAGTTTTAGATTAATTTATTGTACAGCCGTTAGAAAATTCCATCTTTATGTAAGACGACCGTAACATACGATAGATACACTTTTCTACCCAATATGTTCATCAGCAATCTAAAACTAGCAACATAAAGTACATACATGTACATGCATATACAACTATGATGTGACCACAGCAAATTATATCTAGGCTATACTGATTGTTACTGAAAACCAAGGTTCGTCTTTTTTATTCCAGTGGATGCATTTATATAAACTGATTGTCATTGTCAAAAATAGGTTTTGTACTTTCAGTGGAGAGGATTTGTGTTTTCAGAGAATAAGACATTGAGGGCAGTGTATTTTACAAAGGTTGTTGAACGCACATGTTATGCATCAGAGTAGAACGATAACAAAAACTGTCAAAACCTGTTCAATGATTCTAGGCAAGAATAATTTCAACTTGTTTCCTTACATACCTCTATCATGTATATATACATCGAAATTTATGTAAAAAGAGGATTTCTGCAAAATAAAAAAAAAACATTTATCGCAATCGCAGTTACCGTAGTTATTTATATGTTTTGTGAACACACACACGCACGCACGCACACAAGCACGCACACACGCACACACATACGCACACATAGGATCATAGTGTTGAAATATATACCTGTGCATTTTTTTAATTTTAGGAGATTTTAGGAGATTTGTTATTTGGCTTAACTTTGTCTCACTTGTCTTAGATAACGAAGCTTGGTGTGCCCCAGTTCACTTATATCAGCCGGTATCGACCTCTCCCGTGTCTTTTAACTTTTATATATAGCCTTTATTAAAACTAAGCTATAATATAATCCACTGATATGAGATTCATCACAAAATTGCAAATAACCATTTTATCACGCACTGGTAATAGGACATCCAGGTAATACTTAACAATCGAGTGTTTATTTGTAGCTCAAAGGTGCCCAGGTAATGTTTGGGAAAGCATCAGCTCTGGATATCTACTGAAAGACGCCATTGAAAATCAAGGTAGGACTTTAAATATTCTGTTATTTTTATTTGCATTAAAGTGCTTTATTCAAATTGATTTAAATATACGTTTAATTAATGTTCAAATTATGCCTGAATGAATTAACACGGACGCGATAAGGTATTTTTTATGCAAACATTTAGGAAGCTTACATTTTTACTGGTACGTCCTTAATGTTGAATAGGATTTTGTTAATATGAACTTCCATTCAAAATTCCCATTTGAATATAAGTCTTGATATCGAGGTGTACATTACCACAGTAGTAACCCTTCCGGAAGCTGGGATGCTTTTATCGAGAGAGCTGCCATTTTGTACGATTCAGTGACACTGTTTTCGGTGAGTTTACCTTTCTTTCTTTCTTTCATACTGTAAAACAACGATATTTCACATCATTGGTAAATACCATTAGCACTGTATATATGATTACCCGCGAAGCAGTATTTCGAGCATTTGTTTTGTTAAATATTAATAATTTTCATGGGAAAACTATATAATCTGCATTCATTCCTGCAATTATTTATCGGATAAGTTCTCATACAACAGAACACTCAATATTTGTGTAATAAGCCTATCCGTGTTTTTTCACTGAGGGCGAGGATTGTTTGTTATTTTACGGTTGTTTTAATTCTGTACGCGGACAATCATATATACTGGGCTAATGATATTTTACCAACAATGTGAAATATCGTTGGCGTACAGGATGAAAGAAAGGAATAAAGGTAAACTCACCGAAAACAATGTCGGTAGCGTGACCCAGAATAGTACAAAATGGTAGCTCTTTCGATAAAATCATGCCTGCTCACGGAAGGGATACACCTGGTTGTGATTAGCTGCTGACACACATACTAAATTCTGGACTTCAACATTAAAAAAATTACCGATGGGAAAACGGAAAACCACTGCACATATATTTGCCTAATTACATTTTTCTGGAATACAGAGTAACTATGCCTTTTCTTTGCGTCTTCATATAAATGACATTCATATAACATTTGCTCTTTCATATTAATGGCAAATAAGCCAGTGTCCTCTGGTTCGATCTGCCCCTTTCTTATAATGTCTTTCCATCACAATCTGTCCACATCTGTTTATAGCCGTCTCATTGCTACCGCTATCACTGTTTGCCTGCCATCTCCTTAATTAAACAAGTTCCCATTGCAAACACATACTGTCACGCAAATGCAAGATGAAAGTTTAATAATGTACAAGCATTTTGAGATTTACATTTTGTAAAACCTTAAATATGCATTATAATACCTTGCTACTAAACCAGTCATGATTAAATGTTTAACCATTAATGCGGTTTATTAGAGCCAAGATTTTCCACGAAATCCAACAAAACATTTATTTGGCCAGTAGATTAGAACATTGTCTAATTGGCAGCAAAGCCTTTTCAGGGCAGCCATTGTTTTGATTTAAAGCTTAAGTACAGAGTATACACCATTTTACTAAAGATTGAATAAGGGTAATGTTGCCATATGTAGTTTGACTTTTGCAATGAAGATGAATAATAGAACGTAGTGACATGATACATTATTTTTCTCATCCATTGTATTTTCTTCTATATAATATAGTTATCGTAGTGGTATTATGTTATTATAGGTAAACGCTTTTTAACGGTTGAATCAAATGTTGTTGATCAAAGATAACTTTGGAGTGATTTATAATCATGCGAGTTTCGAAAGGTGATACCGGAAAGCTCAATTGTATTAAGTTTTAAAGAATACAATATAACTGCAATACAAATCAATTATGGACCCATAGCTAGAAGAAAGAAAAACAAGGCACTTTTAATTAATTAATTTGATAACAGAAAAAAGGACAAAAGTTGTTTAAATTGTGTGTTCTTTACTTCTGAAACATATATATAGCAGTCAATATGTTTTATTCCGCAAACCTAATAGACGGAGCTCGAAATATATAGGGGAGGATATGTTTTCAATCTTTAAACGCGTACATAGATTATTAAGGAAACAAACTTTCTTATAACACTTAAACACCCGAATTACTTTTTTTATTGTGTGTGATAATTCCTGTATCAATACTTAATCTATTAGAATGTTATATTCAATATTGTCTCATAAACATATCCTGCAAATCATTACCATAACGCTGTGAATATGCATACAGGTAGATAAGTCCTGTGCATATGAACATTTAAAGGGTGCTTTTGTACTTCCATGTCAACACACACACAGTGATCGGGGTTTTCAAAGTCACTTAAATCTACATGGGACACAAAATAACATAATACATAATGTGATTTATCATTGTGTTGACTGGCAATAATATGATGACACAAATGACTGTATTAAATATTTTGTCTATGAAATACTACTAACCTTTGTTGTTGAGTGATTCATGTAAAATTAGAAATACAGTTTTATAAAGTGTTTCTTCATTTTAATCAAGCCATTGTTGATTTAGTCCGTCTTTTTTAATTACCAAGAATGTTTATGCGACAGTTGTTCAATGAATTGTCGGCACGGTTTGATATTTGGATATATAAGTTCTCCAGCATCATATTTGCAAAGGTGTGTGTACCATTAAAACAATCTATGATTCCACGATGTCCATTATCGATGCTAATTAAAAGTTTATTGAAATATCTGTTAAAAGATGGATTCAACTGAGAAGAGGTAAAAGCAACACGTTATTTGCTTGAATGAATTAAAATTCGCATTTCAAGATAAGAAGTCATGCAATTGCATCTTTATGAAAAGGTGCTGAAGAAATAGGTATGCTTTCGTTTTGTATTGTTTGTATTGTACGTTTTGTTTGAAACTGTAACTATACAGTAAGTTAAAACATATACAGTTTACGGTTTACGAAAGGAATAATAAAGTGTTAGTTGTACAACTGTTACAATAAGATATAAAACAAAGATTAAACAAATGATTTTTCAAACATTGTAAACTATCGCTTCAATGTGTTTTAGTATAATTGTTTATAAACATAATCATATAATTAATTATAAGAGACCATTGTTGTTAACCATCAAACATAATGTTATTTTTTTCTGGTTGTGTTATTGTGTTGTGTTAACACGTACTTAACTATGCACTGTGACAACACTATGCTTTACAAATTAAATAAATATTTCACATGGCCGTTTTGTACTCCACCCAAACATAAATACACTAGAGCAATAATATATCGCTTGAGTCACTAACAGTTTATCATAATTTACACGGGGTGCTTCTTGCTTAAGGTAGGTCTTGCGTAAAAGTCGATGACTGTGCGTCACGTTAGTTCTTGGTGTCTACTGTAAATATGTTCAATTAATATATTATCACACATTAAGTATAATTTAATTACAGTATGCAATTGTTCTTACATGGCACAGTGGCTTTAATGGACTTATTGTAGTTTATAAAACTACCATGTAATTCATTAAAATCGTGAACACACAATGATGTAAAATGAGCATCCCGGAAACCTTTTTGCTCGCCAATTCTCACGAAGCTACTAAACACGTTCTTATTTATTATTGTATGAAAGCAGTCTCTGATAAATAACTTTTGAAATGACTGACGGATGGACGGATGGACTGATAGACATAGAGACGAACAGACGAACGGGCGAACATATAATATTTTTTAATAGTTCTTATATATACAAGTTTTACCAGTCTGTCAAATCAACCTACTGTCTAATCATCCTACTGTCTGTTTCTTTGTCTGTCTGTTTTTTTTCAGATATTGTATTTATCCAAAATCCTACCAAACATGCGCATATGTGAGCCAACAAGTTTGCATAGCAACATATTTCTAATAGTATATTATGTATAATTATACATAACTTACTGAATATGTGAAAAGTTCACCAATACATGAGAATTATCCAATTATATTTAAAATGAATCCCATCTAGTATAAATGGCCGTTATAACTTCGCTTTATTTTTTTTATATTAATATATAATATGATATTAGATAGCGTTTGTGCAGTCACGTATCCACAAACACTTATTGCTATCACACACTACATACTATTCAATAATCCTTAAAGCTACACAACCCCTATTTAATAATGTATGACAACATTACAACACATAGGTATATAATCTTTACTTTACTGTAAAAGGTGGCCATTTGTGGTTTTCTTTTTAAGGGAAATACCTGACTTGATTGACACGATTTGGGAGTAGCTAATTCGGTTATCGTTCTGTTGAATTTGAAGTCAAGAACTGACTGCAGGACGGTATAATATATAGACACCTCGTTACTGCATGTAATTGTATTAATACACACGCGTCGCTCGGGTCGATTACTTCGTCTAATACATTCATGCACAACTGAAACAATGTCAAACATTATGTAAATGTACTAACAGTATGTTTAGTCCTTTTTAAATCCAATATATTTCCTACTACATATCACACGACTATTGAATTAATACAAACGAGTTTCACGAAGTAAATACTATAATTTTGACATTTCATAATCCATCAAGCACGGACACCATTTTCTTTCATAGCATATATGTGTTATTGATGTAAGCGGTAATTCAGAATGCAGCGTTACCGTGTTGACTGGGTTAAGTAAGAAAGAAAGGTTTTCCTGAGGCATATGCAACGTGGCGGAATTTAAATTGTAGATTTGTGTTTGTTTGATATATGTTAGTCTAGTCTGACTATTATATTGTGTTAACGTATAATATGTTCGACTTTAAATAATCCGGATATCATAGGGTCGAGCCTCACTGATATAAGGGTAAGATATAAGCTTTGATCAATAATCTATGGAAAGGTAGATCTTTATGCGAGATATTAGATATTACAATGAATTACATTTTATCAGAGCTCTATCTATTTGGCTAATCCAAGAGAGAGGGGTTTCTGTTATCTATAGCAGTATGAACGCCAGCCCTGTGGCGTAGGAATATTTATCAAACAAGGTCACGTGAAAAAATCGATAACAAAATGACATTATCGGGACATTTGTCACTGGTTAGATTTATACCCCTCTTATCTATAAACTGTGATTATGACAAAACACAATCACAGATCGTTGTTAAAGTAATAATATTCACAAACTGTATTGGTCGAACATACTTGGTGTACACTTCGTGTAATTCCCATTAATAGTTAAAGGTATTTTTCAAAGGGATGAATTTAGGTTGTTTTAAGGTTTAAATTGCCAACAATGCGCTTTTAAATCAAAATCGATATATGTCGTCAATTTAGAAGCGAGAATAAAAAGAAATGCATGTACGCGTAGATAAATCTTTCCTCTGTCCATATGCAAACTTTTTAATGAAATCGGTGACAAGTACTTTTTTTCCCCCAAAATTAACTAACATGACCCATGGTCTCAAAGACGGCATAATGCAAATACATTTACCGACGCGACCGGGTACACAAGAAATGAAATAATTCCATTATTTCAATGCATATATTTCAAATGTATGTATCCATGCTTTTCAGATTTAATTTCTGATCTATACATGCTTTTGGTTTCTGCCGGAGTGCACACAATAGGTTTTAACAAACAAATTACAACGGTATGTCGTGAAGAAATGAGGATGGTGAAAATATATGTTGCAGTGCTAATTTTCTGAATCCGAAAAAAATAGCGAAAAAATGAATTTTTTTTCATGAAAGTGTTCATTGAAATGTCTACTATCAAAAACCAAAATTTAAAGTCAATCAGAAAAAAGCACTTTTTTCCCCCAAAATTAACAATGTACACCGTTTCGCTAAAATATGAACAATCGCCTTTCGAAGTTAATGTACACGCGGGATATAAAACCATGAAATTATGAAATACTTTTTAAGAGATATATTGATTTCATCTTTGTTCTGTATTTAATAAATTATTAGATTAGAATGTTCACAGTTTTACGGTAGAATCACTACAACCCCGCCCCTCATCCCACCCCCACCACCCTCCATACCGTATTGATTAAGTTGTATATAGCTGCGAATGCGCAGTTTTAATCAAATTCGATTTATTTCATCATTTTAGAAGCGAGAGAAAAAACAAAAGCATGTACGCGTAAATACATCTTTCCTCTGTAGATATTTAACATATAAAAAAAATCGGAGGCAAGTTCTTTTTTCAACCGAAAATTAACGAAGTACACCGTAATCGCTTAAATACGCCGATTCTACGTTCCAAAACGATGTTCGCACGGAATAAAATTGTGGAATTATGAATTCATTTATAAAGATAAATCGATTTCAGCATTGTTCAGTAGTTGTTATATTATTGATATAGTATGTTCACAGTATTTATGAGAGCAACATTACGGTAGTATCCCTCCAACCCCGTCGGCTTCCCCCTTCCAACCCGTACACACAATACGTTGCGTATTGCTGAGAATGCGCCTTTTATTCAAATCGATTTATTTCGTCATTTTAGAAGCGAGAATAAAAACAAAATCATATAGATACATCTCTTCTAAGTACATATGTAGAATTTCAATACACGGAAACAAGTACTAATTAAGTAACAGGACCGTCCGACCCAAAGACGGCAACATTCATATTCATTTAAAAAGACGATCGGTTACAGAAACAATTAAATAATTTCGTTATGTAAACACATATATTTAAAATGTACGTGTTCATGTATTTTACACTAACTTTTTGATCTATACATGCTTTGGGTTTATGTCAGAGTGCCCAATTTATTTTAACAAACAATGTTTAAAATGGTATATCGGAAAATGAAATCATGATGGCGGCAACATACGTTGCAGAGTAAATCTTCGAAATCAGAACAAGCGATAAACTAATATAAGTTTAACAGGCAGAAAGAAGTATATTCTTTTAACTGTTCGATTAAAACTGAGGGGGCGACTCGAGTTTTAAAGAAAGCAAGATTGGCATGTGTCCCTTTAAATAAATGACTGACGAGTAACAGACATGCTACTGTCAGTAACAAACATGATTGTGTGTAGACTCGAAGATTGCATAACATAATGGTGTCAATGGAGCACTTGCCAGATTTGTGGTGTTTTGAAACACTGTACGCGTGAATCCAAGACGTGCGGATCTGTTATATTTATAGGGCATATATAGTTATATATATATTTATATATATTATTCTTTTATATTTATTTTTATGGTCCCAGAAAGCAGTCATACTCACTACTATATTGAAAGTAAATACTGAATATACATGTGCGGTTCGTTACGATCTGTAGTACGATTTGAAAACAGACTCAGACATAATCCCCCCGCCCACCAACCCGAGTTGGGTTTTCATGATTGGATCAATGACCTTGACATTTGATCTCGAACTAAATAGGGGTCATTCTCTCACCAAATGCAGTCAACCCATGTAGTTTCATGATACATATATTTGCTACAGTAAATATGGAGTTACATTGTGGCCATGGTATTTCATGATCGTTTATAGGGTTATCATGGTCTAATAACCTCAAAATCATCAAACGGTGCAATAGTTTTATCACAGGCAGTCATACCATCGCTTTTCAAGAGATTTCCTTCAGTAAAACAGAAGTTACAGTGCGGACAATGCGTTTCATTATCCGGTCAGTGACCTTGACCGTTGACCCACTTAAAATCAAAAGGATCACCCTCTCGCCACAGGCAATCCATCGATTAAGTTTCATGAGATTTGATTTAGGGAAAGTGGACTTACAGTTTACAACATTTTACATTATCATGTTACGGTGACAATGACCTTTGACCTAATGACCTCAAAATCAAAAGGCATCATTATCTCACCAAATGCACTCAAACCATGAATTTTGATGAGATTTGCTTCTGTGGAAGTGGACAGTGCAGACAAGGTTTTTCATAATCATTATTGGATAACGGCGCCCTTGACCTTCAATATTTGATATGCACATACTGATGCTTCGTACAAAGTTTCGTCAAAATCCAACAGGTAGCGCAGACAAATTTGTGAAGGACGACCGAAAAGGCCAAGTATAATCTGTCTCACATACCACTTTGTGGAAGACATAATTATAAAGACAATATTTTCGTTCATATATATACTTTATTAAGCAAATTACTGAGCGAACATAAACTTCCGCATTGACTCGTTCAGCATTCAGCTAGTGGTGTACATGGAGTCTTCTTCCACATGACGTGTGGCCTGAAAGAAAATAATAAATATAAGTCGAGCAGAGTATTCAATTTGAATCAGGTGTTGCGAGGGACAGCTAGGGAATGTTTAGGGGAATGGGACAGTTTTAAATTTAATATTTATTTAACGCCTCATCAACACCTTGTTTAGGTTATTTCGAGCCGCCCCTAAGAGAGGAGGAAAGATACATAGGCATCCAGGAACCCTCCCTACACTTACTACCGATTAGATACTATGGTTCTTTAACGTGCTTGGAGGACAGACTCCAATACACAGGACCACCCTGTTTACGTTCCCATCAGACGAACGAGGCTAGCAGGCCACATCGAAGTAACCCAGTGGCGCCAGTAAGACTTGAATCCATGTTCAATGGATTGAAAGCCGATATGCTATAAACGTCCCATGACCAAAACTGAGTAAATGGCACGTCAAATAAAGGGTCAATACATATTATATTGTGTATCATACCAGTATATGATTGATCTGACATGATTACAAAACAGTTTTAATGTATTTTTCACCCAACAGTACAGCAAGAATCTATTATAAGGAAAGTTAAATCTGACAGAGGGTGCAGTGCTCTATAAGCCAATCTTTACTAGAAGGGGAATAAAAAACAACTCTTGCCAAAAAATTTAAAATAGTTAAATTTTACACTTTTTGTTAATAGGATATTTCACTTTAATGACTTAGTAAGGTCATTTTTCATGGTGAGAAAACATTAATATACAATTATTTATTTTCTCTCTCAAAACCTGTGATGCAGCAAGCTTTAGAAATAAAACCCGATTAAATAGGGCAGTTGAGAAGACACTTTTGTAGATGTTTAGTCTGTTCTGATGTGAAAATGTGTGAAACAGGCACAATATTGGAAATTTGCTCTGTGTCCCTTTAATAAATTGGGGACCCATCACATAGAACATAGTCATATTGCAATCTGTTAATTTTAAAGGGACACACGGCAATCTTGAAGTTTTTATCGAGCATTAACATTAGCATCTCCATTTTTTAACCTGGTAACATTTTAAATTTAAACCTGCTTGCATTAAAAATTAAATAAAAGTGTCAGTTTTCATTTTGTCTTCGTTATTCTATCAAATACTTAACTATATTATAGGTGCACTATTATCAACAGTAAGTAATGTGTAAAACAATTTCTTCTGAACTATTCTAATAAATAATATTAATAATTGCACAAATGCAAATTATGCAGAAAAATTTACCGAACTTCAGAAGTTTTGAACAAATAAAGACTGCCTGGTGTCCCTTTAACACAACTTGTTTTCGCATGTATCCAGTAAATGTAGTTTACACGAGCTCATATGACAATCACGATGCATTATAACTGAAAACTTTTTATCTCTAACTTTGAACAGCACTTGCAAGCATAACACGTGTGGTAAGCAAGCATAACACGTGTGGTAATGCAAGCTCCATTTAAAGAACTACACCAGTGCCAATAAGTTTTGAAAAGGCTCCCACCTTCATATGATCCTATGGCATTTAATACGGCTTGACATTCTGAAGTCGTCAGTATCAATTCACTTAGAGCTGCTCAAGGGCACGATTCACATGTGAGGCCTCTCTGAAAAACAACATCAATCCAATGTCAATGATCAAACAGACATAGTTTATCCCTTGTTATACATAATGTAACATATTTAAAAAAGAAACGAAAATAAGAAGAACTTAACTGAATAAAGCCTGAATACTACTTCTGCTCAATTACACGCTTAATTTAATAACAACATCTCTCATCATTCATTATACATGTAAAATATAAAGTAGCCTGAATTGGAGATCCATTAAAACCATTGTTCCACTTTCACAGCATATTTCCAGCCCACGGAATAGTCATTTCTTTTAAGACACACTGGATGCAGATTTAAGTGAAGTATACTTCCTCGAAATTTGGCGCGTTTTCTTTTCGCAACAGATAGTATTTAGTAAATGTAAATAAATGTAAATTCAAAATCACTTCATTGTCTCAAAACTCTACTGTACATAAATATGAATCTGACCGAGATTTCAATCATATGTCAATGGCAGTTTACATTGTTTCAATGGTAGTTGTATCGGGTTATGTATTCACGAATGTGCAAAAAAATAGGATAACGATATCGAGACAACGCTAACAATTTACATTCATGTATCTGAGGGGTGGGGGTGGACGGGGTTTCTAGTTTCCTCCTTGTTTTCGGTACGCAAGCTCCATCTACGCCTCCCCACACCCCCACACCCCCACACACACACTTGGGTGGGGTAGGGCCGGGGGTTGCGGGGACAGTGATAGCATTTCTACTAGTAATTGTTTTATTCCACGAAACGTTCTACAGTTTACAGTACATCCAGTTACTGGAAAGATCGGAGTACACGAAAAAGATTTATAGTGATTATGAACTTTCTATTATACATTATACACCACTTTTTAGGCACTATATTTGTCCAATGTCTAAATATGTACGATCTAAAAGTGGTGTGTACTGTTTATTACCAAACAAATTTTAATGACATAACAAATACCTTGATAATGGACCTCTAGCCGCTGATAGTAATCCCAAATAAAATTTGCACCAACATGTCAATAAATGTCGCGTGTCAAGTTATGTCACGATGACCTATCAACAACACTGCACCGTGTTGACACATAATGGGACGTTATTTCGTCCGGTAAGGTATTCGTTTTTACATAATCTATGGTATGAAACACTGTACGCGTAATGTCAGACTCCATAGGTACCCGTAGTGCTCGCCGACGTAGCGCGCCCAATTTCGGGTGTAAAATAATGGCGACTGTTTTAATTGAAAATTCGTAAAATTGTCCGTAAAATACAAAGAAATAGTCCATGTTCGCGGAGTAAAAATGCCAACAGAAATGATATGTTATAGGTCCGTGGCGTTCCTACTGTAGATAAGATGAAAAACAAGAAAGTAAGCGTGTTCTCTCCGGACTCACGCATTACATTCGCGTTCCCAAATAGGTACCTCGTTTATCAGGCCCGTAGCTACATTGAGGCACACTGAGGCAGTTCACACTGAGGAACCTGCCTCGGAGATGCCTCGGTAGGAGTTGCCTCGAGGTTATTTTGGTTAGCAGATAAGCAGATGTATTGATATAAATGCAATAAATATGTTATAAGAAAGGTAAAGCTTTCTTTGAAACGCGAAGGCTGAAATAAATGAAAAAGCCTTAACTTTATTAATTTAAAGGGTCTTACAAAATATGGATAAAATGCTTAATTTGGGTAATGTATAAAATCGCCGGTAAAATACGAGCAAAATGTCATGTTATCTGTTATTGCGAGCAATACAATTCACAAATTTTGTTTTTTATATTTTTCGTCTTAAAATGAAACATGCGATCATATTTAAATAACAAACACAGTTTTAATCAAGTGTGATATGTATTTAGTGGACTTATTTGGTTTTAAGTAATACTCTACGGAAATAGAAACAATAGATTAAACATTGGTAAATGGTACGAACTTAATTCAATTTAAAGCGAACCGCATGAAATTGGGTATTATTTTTAAATGCATACGTTATAAGTGACAGTTACACATATTTAAATCACGCATTTTTTATGATTTTCCGTTAAAACATAAAATCTTAGACAAAACTCACCGATTGTAACCGACTGAGACTGTTATTTATGCAACGATAATGAAAAATGCTTACAACACGTTCTCATTTGGTTTTACCCTTTTCTGATTGGGCCAAAATTGCGAGAATTTACTGCAATAGTTGGAAAGCTAGCAATTTAGTTCACTAAAACTTAAGTTTTTTTCTCAATTTAGCTCTGTATACAAGCAAACAGTGCTACCCTAGAGATAATTGACTTAATTCAGCCATTCTCAGATGGAGTAAACAGTGAATTATTAATTAGCGATGCTTTGGAACTTGCAATTGAACTTGTTTTATTTTACCTAACTTTCTATTATCTTCTTATCAATGCTGGCTGAATTCAGCCAGGTAAAGAGAAAAAGAGCTTCCAAAAAAATGTTTTATTTTCTCCGCTGATCTTTTACTTCACCTTTCCTGTATGATACTTTAACCACACACAGGTACTGGCGGAATTCAATCGCTTATGGTTCGTCGGCAGAGTATATTCAACAACAATAACTGTTCAGTAACTGGAGTTTTAAATAAACCAACCGTAAGCATATTTGTCTAAAACCACTGGCTGAATTCAGCCGCTAAAAATGAAAAACAGCTACATGTATGAGATAAGAGTCAGTAGTATATGTTTTTTTTTATTATTTGGCTTAAGACCACCATCAATCACAGGTTGAATGATACTGGCTGAATTCAGTCGCTTATGTTTCGTTGAAAAACAGCCTTTAGAATAAGATACATAATTAATTGAGTGAACACAGTCTACGATTGTAAGTAATTCTAATTTTGCACAACTTTCGGATATGGTTATACATTAAACTTTTAACTCTATCTACTGGAAATGCCTACTCTCCTATAATAATGATTGCTAAGCGTTTGACTTTAAGTTACGTTAAGCTAATATTAAGCAGTTATTATTCTTACTATTGTCTTCGTAACACCTTCGAGTACTGTTTCGAGTTGTACTTTTATTTCTCTACCATATTTTTTCAACCTTTTTTTCCCCCCAAGGGACGTCAAGCGAAAAATGACGCTAATAGTAAACTAAGACAAACGTTTTACATCAATTATCTCTACCACCTTAAAATGCGAAGCAAACTGTTTCTGATAAGAACCGATGAGAACGCATTATCCAAATCTCGGAAGTATTTATTGTTTCCTATGGAATTAGCAGTTGTTTATCATTTATCTATTTAACCAATCAAAGCAATACGATACCTCCGATAAACAATAGTACGTGCAACTGTATTATAATCCAACCTACTACTCCAACATCAACAATACAGCGGATATATATAAGTACTGGCGTCATGTTAATTAATCATGCTATGCTATGCTATGAATAAGAACTGATCATGTGTTGCGTCATAAAACCTGTTAGGTTGCAACTGAATGCGTGTGATATATGTGTCTATGTTAGTGTAAGCATTTTTTTGTATGTTGGGCCATGGCATGAACGTTGAGCTAACAGGACACTCTCCTAATTATACATTATACTGACAATTATATATGTATTCTTACATTCGATGGTCAGTTAAATGTGTGCATTAACTGTAACACATAATTATTATATTATTAATATAATACATGTCATATATTAATGACAAGCGTTTTATTAACGATATTGCAACCGATATTTAATTCAAATCAGTTAGATAATAAATTAATATTTAGTGTACATGTATTTACATACTTATCATCAACTGTATTTCTATTGTCAATCCTTTTTTGTTTGTGATGATGTCAAATCTTACCTTTAATTGACCTTTGTAATTATTGTCTGTTTCTATGCTTGTTGGTAAACTGTGGTCCTTGAATGCTACAATTCCTGTTCGACATTTATATCTACCCCTATACTCTAATAGAGAATTAGGTATCGATATATACATCGTGTTTAGGTTACCTATACCATACGAGTGGCTTCACCTCAGAGATTAAGCTCTAAACCTATAATCTAAGTGTTCAAACAAGGGTGTGACACTATATAAACAACACCTGTGTAGGAGCATGTAATATAAGTGTTCAAACAAGGGAATGACACTATATAAACAACACCTGTTTCTGTTACCTGCACATACTTTTATTATTCAGAAACAATTTACTTTATCTGTGAGATGAGGCACATACTCTTAGACGATGTTCCTGTACACAATTAACAATCGACATGTTTCGCAATACAAATGCTACACAACTAAAATATGTTAGTTAAATCCCTAAAAAGAGTTGAACTTGTATTTCATCAATAGCCTATGAAAATTGCGAATGCATCTTATTCAATTATCTAGCGATGTTGACTGTTAATACATGTATATAGAAAATAAAAGTATAAAGAAAGTGTTCAAACATATTTACATTCCGCATACATTAACCAAAGATATACAAATATGCGTGTGTTTAACTTGTCGTCCTTGAATGCTGATTTTCCTGTTCGATTTCTATATCTATATTGCACTACAGTTATTTCACTACATGTGTTGTCAAATAAAAAAAGCGTGGCATCAGCTTTATTTCACTCTTCTTATTTTCTAATTGACGTCATTAAGGAACGTTGCAAAAATCAAGTGCCGTTAGTTTAAAGAAAGGTAATAGCATTACAAACTAATTACCTACATACGCGTAATGGCCGTATGCTACCAACTACCATGTTACACATAACGGTGTACGTGTGTTTATGACTTAATTGTATGTTAACAGTTTCTTTGAATACACTTTGCGTGTATGCATTACGTTTATATAACTTTTATATATGTATATTTTTAAACATGCTTTATCCAGCATGAACAGTTAGAGCTGGATTTATTATAACGTAAATAGCATTATTTAGATAGAATATATTGATAGATGGCTGGGTTAGCATGTATGGGGCGCCGTTCAGCTTTTTAATCAAAGTGTTTGTAATATCACTAATCTGATTCACCCATTCAAATGAGTTATATTACTGATTCAATTCTTAATACATGATATCACCTAACCTATTCGAAAACGATACACTCATTCAAATAAGTGATATCACTTATTCGAATATGTGATATCACCCTTTCACAATGAATGAGTGATATCACCTATTGAATGAGTAATACCACCTATTGAATGGCTGATATCACCTATTCGATTGAATGATATCACATCATTTGAATATATTGTGTCACTCACTCATTTTCAATGCATGATATCACTCATTCAAATAAGGGATATCATATATTCCAATAAGAGCTATCACCTATTCGTACGAGTGATATCACAAACGTGGATTTGAAAAAACGGCACCCATAATCATGTCGTTATGTGATGTTAGCGTTCTTACATAGACCATAAAACATTTATTTTAGTCTTTAAATTGCTTGTCATGGCCAATGAGAATTGGTACTTGAATACTGCTAACACAGCTTTAAGTTGGCATATTCCACTTTTCGGCTTCATAACCCCTTCCCCTATCCACAAATTGTCATTTTCGTTATAAAAAAAACAATTACCAAAAACCAGCATCGTTTTAAAAACATGTTATGTTAACATATTTCAGATATGTTTTACAAAACTACTACGGAATAAATCTAATTGATTTCTATCATTCTGCATGTTGGTTCTCTGGACATACAAGATAAGAGGAGCATCTAAATAACTGCACCACGATTAACAATAAAATAGTTTGTTACATATGGGTACAATTGACCGACAAAGTGAATAAAGATTAAATAATCCATATGAGATCTTACCGTTGTAGCACCCAAAATAGTATACATTCTGCGCAATTCTTTTTCTGTGATGGCGACAGTCACATCGTTTTCATCTGGTATTTTAACAATCCTTCGGAAAAGGCACGCATTTTCACAGTCGTCTGTCATATGTACACTTTTCATTGTGTCTATTGTTGTTAACGCCAAGCGTTAGCTCTTCGTCAGTCGTATTATTGACATAAACGTGGCTCGTTACGTTTTTGCTGACATACTCCCCACGTATAAGCATTGTCTTCTGAATGGATCTAAGGCAACGGTTCCCATCCAGCACCATGCCATTGCAAGAACAGAAGAGACCCCTTTTTCTAATAACCGACGCAGCCGTCTCATCAATTGCCAAAACAATCATTGGTGCAGCATTAAATGGAATAGACACATTTTTTTAACATTTCTACACGTAGTCGGGACACGTGTTCCGAGTTAATATCTCTCACTATATAAGTAGATTTCGGTTCGATCAAATTATCAAAGTCAATAATGTATTCCCCTACGAATTTATACTTGATATCAATATATCTGATTACATTGATGAATTTAACAGTTCCTCCCGCACGTCGTTATTCATTCTAAGAGCTTCTGTTTAGAATATCAGCATGTACGCTTAATTATGTTATTTCTCTCACTTTTAATTACGATAATTTAAATATTTGCAATGAAATATAACGAAGATTGTTGCCGTCTGCGCATGCTTATCAAATATTTGATAATAAACGTGGTTTGATACGAACTAAAATGTGTAGTCAATGTATAGTTCCGACGATTGCTCTTAGCTCCATCCACTTCATTTGCATATGCAATTCTTTATTAATTGTAAAGATTACTACACAAATCATGTGTCTATTTTAATAACTACCTAAATTTGAGCAAAATTGCAGATCTAATTTTGAAGTTATATGAAAATATCTAAATCTCTATACAGATATATGAAAAAACAACATATTTGTGGGACAGACTGGCGTAGCCCTTAGTAAACACAAACACTGCCTCATTTTGTAATCAATCTCTGATAAGACGCATAAGAGGTAAGAGGCACCATTGGTCATGTGGCTTCTGACAAGTAGGTGTTAATTGGATTTGACTGACGGCTCGGATCTGTGTATACAGTTTGTTTCACAAGACCAGAAAACCAACGGATTCCTATTTCTTGGCCGGCACAGCATGATAGCCAATACAGATAATTGATAAGTGTCAGCATAACTGGCCATTGAAATATGATCTCAGTTTTATTGCAGACATCATGTGCCTTGCTGGGAGATCTGGTCTGAGATAAGGATAAAGTTATAAGTCAAAAGTCAAATGAGAAACTTCACAGTAAACATTAAAAAAATATGCAATATATTGATACAATGTAGCTTAGAATATTACATTTTAGATGATCTGTTTGTTTGCTTGTTTGAAAATAATTGTTTAATTGTTAGCAAACCTTGTTAATTGTAATTGTTAGTGTCCCGCTAATTTATAGCAGTCGAAAAGACGCTATAAAGAGGGTAGCCGGGCGAAAAGACGATGATTAGCGGATGTAGGAACCTCAAACGTGAAAAATGTCTAAAATGTAAAAACGGTTACATATGCGACAAAAGCGAAAAAAAGGTTAACAAATGTAAACAAAAAAAAGTAAAGTATGTAAAACAAAAAGAACACAAATGTAAAAATACATTTTTAAATGTTCATTGTTTAGCTCTTGATCAAAGATCATGACGTGGTGCGGCGTCCGTCGTCTCTCCTTCCGTCCGTACGTCCGTCCGTAAAATTTTGTTTGTGGTGATTATTCCTCTGAAACTACTTGACGGATTTTCATGAAACTTTACAGGAATGTTGCCCATAACGTCTAGTTGAACTTAGAAAAATATCACGTTGATGTGAAATCCAAGATATCCTCCAAAGCTAAAAATAGCATAAGAAGCATCATTGATTTTTCGACCAGATTTTCAATTACGTGTTTATTAATGGGCACATTGCTTTACATGTCATGTTTTACCAAAAAATAAAAATATGTAAAATGTATGTTTTTAAGAGATTAGTAACCAATTTTAAAAATTCAGATTGAATTCATCTCTGAACATTGAATTAGGTATATGCCACTTATTTCTACCAACCTTTTCTTGCAATCCTAGCATCTGTTCTGACATTTAAAACATTTAAAAGATAACAATTAATAACATGAATTATTGTTGGAATTGTTTGTATCTTACAAACAATCATTTAACGCATGTTATTAAATCACTTTAGAATTATTTTTATTTAGAATTTACTTTATCAGGAAATCAAGAAACTCATTACTCAATGAGTAATGTAATCACTCAACATATTCTTTAGTATGCAATCAAATAAAAATTGTGTTCTGAGAATACACTGAGTGTCTCCTATATATGCCAAACTGATTTCCATGTTTTGAAGAAAACACTTTTTTTAAGTCTTGCAGTACTCATTGAGTAATGGGTTTCTTGATTTTCTGATACAGCAAATTCTAGATAAAATAATTCTAAATGATTAAATACACTCTTCTAAGCGTTAACATGAGTTAACATTTTCTGTATCAATTTGACATTACTTACGAAATGTGCCCACAATTTCATTTTTAAAATATTTTGTAAATGTCTAATCCAGTTATGATAAATGCCTTTTAATTTGATACTATATTGATCTGAGCCAGTATGCTCTCATGAAACCCTTGTTTAAAGGTACGGTTGGCAGATTTGAAGACTGCTATAGGTATATGATTCAGCTGCAATAAGTATGCTTATCATTTCAAAAATGAAAATCTAAATCATTCATGTATGTACTTGTATTCAAGGATAAGACTTACAACGTTCGTACTAAACTTGAAAATCACCAACAGTCCCTTTAATAATGAAATGCATATTCTGTGGAAGATTTGCTTTGCTTTTTGTTGATGGTTTAGTGTTGCATATTTCAAAAAAAGTAGAGACATATGAGTATGTTTACTTTTACTTCGGCAACAAATACAAAGACATCGTTCAGTTTTTGCTAAGTACAGGCACTATGTTAACCTAGAGTCAAGTTATATAATGAGGTATTATTGCATAATTTCACTTATTCATACGCATGATGACACAAGCCACAACAACATAGCTTCAAGAAAAAAGTAAAGATCGCAGTCAATGTCATCAAAACGGTAGTCCTCGTTCCATGTTCTGTTTAGATCCCCTGAGCTGAGGGCTCAATTTGATCTATTGTACATCGATCTATTGGAATCACTATTCGTCAGTCGTCAGTGGTCTTTACCAAACTTCACATGGATGATCCTTACATGAATGCTTTTTAAATTTGTTAACATTAGGTCAGCGCGACATCCAAGATGGCTATCATTTCAATGTATGATCAAAACCTTACAAAATCTTCTTCACAAGAACCGCTGGACAGATTACGACAGTTTTTCTTTTAAAATGATCGCCAACGCCCAGAGTATTAAATTTGTTCAAATGAAGTCCCTGAGACAAGTAACAAAGGCCGTGCCCCGGGGGTCCAAAGCGTGTACATTGAGATTTTGCATGTTTTTTATAGACTTATATAGGAAGAAATCTTAAAAATTCTCTGAAACCACAAGACACAGAGCTCTCATGTATTACATGTAGCATCAGTTTATTTTTTCTACTAAGTTTGTCAAACAGTAACCCTGGGGTCAAATTTGGCCCCGCCCCAGAGGTCACAGTTGTACATAGGCTTATATAGGAAAGAAATTAAATTATCTTCTTATCTGAAACTACAAGAGCCAGAGGTTTAATATTTTGCATTTGCTATAAGCTTATGGTCCTCTACCAAGTTGTTTTCAAATGGTGACCCTGGTGTCAAATTTGGAAAATAGATTTATATAGAAACAAATGTTCTTCTCTGAAACTAAACTTGCCAGAGGTTTACTATTTTGCATTTACTATCAGCTTATGGTTCTTTACCAAGTTTATTCAAATGGTGACCCTGCGGTCAAATGGTGACCCTGTGGTCACATTTGGCCCTGCCCCAGGAGACATATGTTTTACATAGGCTTTTAAAAGGAAAAAAAACTTTAAAAAAATCTTCTTCTCTGAAACCACAAGTCACACAGCTCTCATATATGACATGTAGTCCTGGGGTCACATTTGGCCTTGCCCAAGGGTTACACTCAAGCACCTTCATTTTGTATTTGATTTTTACCAAACAGTGTCAGTAGTTTTATATCAATGTTTTTAATACAACAGATGCCACATGTCTTGAACAATATTAAACATGCTAAATGTTGCCTCGTTAAAAGAAATATAAAAAGATCGGACAGGGAAAGTAGCATTCAAGGAGGACAGTCAACCACAAAACACAGAAACAAACACGCAAACTGACAGACAAGAAGGCAAAAGCAATAATAATTGCAAACGACATCAAAAACACAAAATGGTTGACAATAGGGCTACCGACTTGGAACGGTCAGTGGCAAAGTAGGCCACTGGGGGGTTTAAACCGGTTCTAGGGTGCACCAAACCTAACACTAACCCTAATGTCATCCCATTAAAACAGGACAGTGTACATAAAGAAATCCCCGCCATGATCTAATCTCTAACCAACAAGGCAGCATCAATAGGCAATATAAGTAAAACACAAATATGCTCGTGTAAATATAATACAAAAAAAACAATAGCCTAGAAAGCCACAATGAAGGTACTCAATAGAACCCAGAGCAGTACGAGAATAAACCATTAAGGGCACGACAAGAAAGATCATGGACAAACATCAAACGCCACCGTCCCAATGGGCTTTAGGTAGGCGTCATCATAGGGTCCACAACCTGTCCGGTCATCGTACAATTAAAGTGGAAAGCATAGTGGCGGACTGTAAAAGGGTACACCACCAAAACGACAGGGCATTCATTTTCCATCCGATCTTTACCAAACTTTTTCAGATTGTTAATATTGGTAAAAGCTCGGACATGTTCGAAAACCAGCCAGATCGGACCATTGTTTTATCTTAATTTGTTTGATTAGTTTTTATTTTTATTTTTTTTTAAATGTTTATTTTAAGTTGTTGTTTTTTTTGTTGTTTTTTTCTCATAAGACTCCTTGGTTCTTGAGCTGATGTGATGAGTTGTCAGTCGTTCGGCCGTCATTTAACATTTGCCTTGTAAACACTCTAGAGCCTTCATTATTAATAGGATATTTACGAAACTTTGTAAGTGTCTTTATAACAATAAATACTCTTACAAGTTCGAAAACCAGCCGGATCGAATTAATTTCACCGGAGTTATAGCCCTTGTTTTGCTGAAAAATGCCATATTAAGCCTTGTGAACACTCTAGCACCTTCATTTATTATTTGATCTTTACCAAACTTATGAAGTCAATGAAAACTAGGACAAGTTTGAAAACCCATCGAGATTGGACTAGTAACACAAGAGTTATGGCCCTTGATTTAGTTAAACATACTGTATTTTGTTTCATTAAGATGATAGGGCTTTCATTTTTTATCCGATCTTTGTCAAACTTTACCAGGTTGATGAAATTAATGAAATCTTGGACATGTTCGACAACCGGCCAAATTGGATTAGTAATACTAGAGTTATGGCCCCTGATTTAGTTAACAATGCTATATTTTGCCTCGCTAAGACGATAGGGCATTCATTTGGCAGGATGTCAATGAAAGTTTGCAGAGATGGTCAGTATCAATCCTAGTTGACCGTATGATCACCGTGTTCCGGTTAAATGATTTTGGCAGAGTTATGGCCCTTTAAAGGTTTTAGTACACAAACTTCGTCCGGACTAGTTGTCCTTAACCCCTGGTCTAATTTCAGCGAAACTTTGTAGGGATTATCAGTGCCAAACCTAGTCATATCATCGCCATATTACGGTTGAATACAGGCCATGGCCCCTTATACACAAACTTTATCCAGATTAGTTTTCCTAAACCTCTGGCTGGATTTCAGTGAACTTGGCAGGAATGATCAGTAAAAAAGCCTAGTTGCGCATATCGATGTCTTGTTCCCCACCACAGACTCCATATAGCCAGTAGAGCGATATTGGGTCTCTTGTTTCTTAAATTGGGATCTTAGGGGCCCTTGTTGGATCAGTTTTACCTAGAGTTATAGGGAAGAACTTCGAAAATCTTCTTCTCTGAAACTACAAGAAGTTTAATTTTGTTTTTTTTAATCAGCAGTTGAATCCTCTACCAAGTTTGTTCAAATGGTGAACCTGGGGTCAAATTTTGTCCCTCCCCAGGGGTAGCCAGTAGAGCGCTACAGCCCCTTTTGGGCCTCTTGTTTCAGTTTTCTTTAGCAAATAATATTTAATATATTTCTTCACATATGGCATTATATCACAAAACCTAAACATACACAAAGTTATCATTTGCTTTACATTTTTCATTTCTTAAACAAACTTTGCATATCTGCACTAAAATGAGTGACGTAAATCACTACTTAAAGGCAGAGGATGCTTATTAAAACATAAAATGAAACAGTTGACGAAGTATTCGGAAACGTTACAACTTAGGCCATAATAAAGTAATTGCTAGATTAGTATCCCCGACCTCCCACGTTTTTTTGTATGCCGCCCTGGCAATTTTTATTCCGCCAAGACGACAAGACGCCACGCGAAAAGACGACAAAACAGACGGATTTCACGCGCCAAGACGACATTTGAAAGGCGCCAAGACGACAAATAAATGTGGGCCATTGTCGTCTTTTCGCGTGGCGATTTGTCGTCTTGGCGCTTTATTTTGTCCTTCTGTCGTCTTGTCGTCTTGGCGCCCACAAGAACAACGTCTTTCCCCTTCAGTTAGACATGCGCACTGTAATTAATTAGAGCCAAAGTGTCCGAGAAAAGGTGTGTATTTCTACATGCAAAACATATTTTAAAAATATAGCTACCTCTGCAAATGGTATTGGCCCAACTATTTTCCACAGTTGGTTTGTTATTGATCCAACTTAACATTATTGCCACAAATTATTGGCCCAGCAATAAACCAACATATTGGGCCAACGTGGAAATGATGAGCAGAATCAAATGGGCCCAACGTAAAATACCAACATCGGGCCAACAGTATTCCATGATATTGGCCCAACTATTTTCACAGTTGGTTTGATGTTGGCCCAACTTAACATTATTGCCAGAAATTATTGGCCCAACAATAAACCAACATTTTGGGCCAGACACGATGAGCAGAATCAAGTGGGACCAACATAAAAGACCAACATCGGGCCAACAGTGTTTCATAATATTGGCCCAGCTATTTTCCACCATCAAATCACAGTTGGCTTGATGTTGGCCCAATTGTTTATTATTATCACAAGGCATGGGCCCAACAATAAACCAACATGTATGGCCAACGTGAAAACGATGAGCAGAATCAAATAGACCCAACGTAAAATACCAATGCAGGGCCAACGAAAGTGATGATATTAGTTTGATGTTGACCCAACATATGCATGCTATCTGGGGCTACGGAATTCTACGGCGGGCGCCAAGACGACAAGGCGACAAGACGACAAATACATCCTTTTGTCCTCTTTTCGTTTTGTCGTTATGGCGGAAGTCAAGACGACAGAACGATAAAAATAAAGCGCCAAGACGACAAGTCGCCACGAGAAATGACGACAACGGGCCACATTTATGTGTCGTCTGCGCGCCTTTCTCATGTCGGCTTGGCGCGTGAAATCCGCCGATTTGTCGTCTTGTCGTCTTGGCGTCGTGGCGACCCGCCAAGACGACAAAACGACATGGCCGAAATGAGCCACCATAATATACACTGCGGTAACGCTAAGCATAAACCTGGGTCCGTATTTATAAAGCTTCTTAGCAATTTATTTAAAAAAACAAAACTTTTTCTATCGATAGAGACGTTTTCCTTACATTGCTAATAAGGTTATGGATAAATAAAATCTACAGCTAAATATTTATCTAAAAATAGATGGTATATATATCCCTGAGAGGTTAATAAGGAGATTTAAAAATATGTAAAATCTTAATTTTTTCTTCAGTATTATTTTCCATTTAAGTTGCTTGATGAAGATGGGCCCAGGTAGCGTTCCTATCCAAATGGTTTGTAGCACAGGTATTGTTTAAAAATAGAGTTGAAAATTTCACGTACCAAAGCCCAAAGCGTACGTTTTTATTAATCACTGGTTTTATTGAACAACTGGGTACATCGGGCGATTTAATGCAAGTTTGACGGTAATATTGTACACTAATAATTGACACAAAGTCTTCAATGTCTTCGTTGAGGTTGAAAATAAATATACTATGGCTTTAAATACTTTTTAGAACAGGCGACACGTGCATCAAAAGGCATCCATCTAGTCTAAGTAGTTGTCAGAATGATTGTGTTTTTCATATTGATCAAGACTGTGTAGGCATGACATGAAATTCGATGGCATTTTTATAAAAAGTAAAAATGTTTTGGAATAAATATTTTTATATGGTAAAACTCTTCTTTTGGTTTTCATTTCCCCCCAAATAGTCATACTATTTCAGACTTTCCGAAAGAAACTATGAGTTAAGAACAAAAGGTTCCTGGTAGAAATTATGATGACAACTGTTGAAAAAAATAGTGTCTATTTTAGAATCAATTTAACTTTTCAAGGAGGAGATACTGCCCACGCATTTACTATTTCTCATAAGAAATAGCTATTCTACCTTCTGAAAATACACTCAGTCTGATGGTAGTTGTCTCTCTTGCACTTTTGTTATACGCATATTATGGTATGGGGTCATCTGTCTATAAACAATTACTCATTCCAAACTATAAGTTTGAAACTATAACACCCAAACAGGTACATTGCGTTTGGAGAAAGGAAGAATTTCATTGTTTTTGGTGTCAGATGGTCAAAGGGCAAGGTCAACATGCCTTTATGGAAATATGCATTATGCACCATGATTTCAAAAGCACAACATCCACCATCATGAAAATTCATGAACATTTCCCTAGGTAAGAGTAGGAACACTTGTTTTGGGGTCTAGGCAGTCAAAGGTCAAGGTCACCATGACCTTATAGAAAAAATGAATTCCAAGCGATAACTGAAACCATAACACTCCCGCAACTTCTTAGGTACATAGCCCTTTGTGAGAATTGGAACTCTATTATTTATGGGGTCAGTAGGTTAAATGTCGCTATGGCCTCGTGTGGCTATATTTATTCCACGTGATAACTTTAAAAACCCGACACTCATCTTAAAACGTCATAAATACATTGCCCTTGGTTAGAGGAGGAACTCTGTTGATTTTGGGCTCACTAGGTCAAAGGTCAAGGTCACAATAACCTTAAAGAGGTATACTTATACCAAGGGATAAAACCTTCACACATGAAACCTTATAGGCAAATTGCCTTTGGTAAGGGAAGGAACCCTATTGCTTTTGGGGATAGAAAGTCAAAAGATCAAGGTCACCATGACCTAATATGCACATAAGCATTCCACATGACAAATCCAAAAGTATACCATCTGGCCTTACTCGTAGTAAACGTCATATGTTTGCATTGTCCGTAGTGAGAGGAGAAAGCCTATTGTTTTGGGGTATAGTAGGTCACTAAAGACATTTGGAACTGACAATTACCCAGTCCTGAGAAACATTCTCCTATCTGTATGGAGATGACAGGAAGGTAAAGTGAAGAATTAAAAGATACTGTATGAATAAAGATCAGTTTTTATTTGGTCTTAGGTATACATTATTATACATGTTAAAGGGAACATATTCAAGTATTTTCAATTAAACGATTTACGCCTGAGCTATTACAAAGGGAATTTCAGTGACCATGCTACAAAATAATATAAAAGTCATATTTACTTAAATTTTACAAGTGATTATCATATGGGCCCTATTTATGTTCATGTTTTAGTTGTATTCAGGCTCAAAACCGCTTCGGAGTTGCCGTTAAGGCAATCAACTTTGCATTTTAAATGAGATCTTTATTTAATTGCTTTATTTCTTTACTCCATTATAATACTCAAATATAAATGGGTGCCGAAACGTATAGGGTAAAAAGTTAAATAGATACCGAAATGGTTGGATGCCGAAGCGTCTAGGTGCCGACTCGTCTAGGTGTCGAAATGGTTTGGTGCCGAAACGTCCAGAATCGATCTTGATCCCACAGACGCAAAAACTTTTTCAAATTCATCACTGATATTCGGCGGGTGCCCTCCTGATTTTTCAAGACTTCATCCGCGGTGCAGTAATTCGGTGTGCACATGCACTACTGAAACATAACGCGTTCTAATTAAATTATTTCCTGTTATCTAGGCATTGCCTATTTCATATTACTTCTAAATGAAGTCGAACTTATGCACCATAACACATTTTTCACACGATCGTTCCATACGTACAAGGATTGTATTTGTTGAATATCGTCTTCGCTGGCGTGTCCTGCGTGATGGGGGCCGCCATGTTTGACCGGACTACATTTTCCCCTATAATTTCAAGCGCCAAACACGAGAGATGATACTAGCGGTCACATAGCCTACACTGTTGTTTTTGGGCTACTGATTGGCTGAAAGAAGTATAGGTGTATTAGGGTATATCTTTTTCGAAATAGCTATTTGTTGATTGGGTAGAATTGCCTTAATCATAACTGATGTACACAAAATGTCAAAATAATATGTGTAGGTGATAACAAAAAATAAAAACGTTTCTTTCATCTGGGCTATTGTATTGAGAAAATTGCAGGTATAGTAAATTGTCAGAAATTCACATTTATTTGCTCCGTGCATGACGGTCAGCACCTTCATCAAACCGAAAATAGGTGAACGCAATACAAAACTCCCAATTGTTTGCACTTTTTGAAGTGAGTCTATGATAATTCTTGAAAATAAAGTAGCCTAAAAGGTTCCCTTGGATGTGTAAAATGTGTTTTAGGGCCAAAGGGCTATAATGTAACCCTATGTAAAATGCAATAGTGGTATATGACCTAAAGAACAGCATGTAAAATAGGCTGCTCCAAGAGTCGGAAGCAGATTTGGTTTTTTTACATTTACTTTTTGGGGTAAAAGAGCAGACGACAATATTGTTGTGATATAAAAAATGGAAATTAAAAATTCTTTGGGGTCTCACTTCTTAGAGGATAAGTGTGTGCAGTGGGTGGGGTGCATGGATAGGTGTGGATATCGTGTAAAACGTGTTTGTTGGCCAGATGGAAGAATGTACCTTGAAAGGGCTCACATCTTACATCTATCTTACATGTTTCATCATAGGCTACTTCACCATGAGGTTCCGAGACTGGACGAGCATGGATTGGACTTGGATGTTAGCCACCGGTGCCACAATAAAATCTGTGTGAATCCCTCACATTTGGTCTTGGAGGCTAGGTCGATAAATATGTCTAGGAGTTATTGTTCTAAAGTTGGGTCCTGTGTGGGTTTGCACGCTGTAGCCTGCCTCTTTGTACGTAATTTTTTATTATTTCGAGGTCTTCTGGTATAAGCGTGGTCTTAGGAAGATGTGCTCGGACAAGCAACATTTAGTGTCTGCTTGGTTGTACGTGCTTTCAAGACTTTGTTTCTCAACAGCTGTCCGCGAATATATATTTTTTTTCTTCTTGATGCTGCGCGTAAAGTGTATACATTTTCAACCGTCTTGCGCTTTAATTTATGAGCTTTTGACCAATATTGACACTGTGAACTGCACTGTGAGCTCTCTCTGGGAAATTACGTAAAAACATTGCATTCTTCGGTAAGGATATTTTAATTGATCTGTTTGCTGCCTCCACCTTCTGAGTGTTTGTGTTTAATTTTGTTTGACTAAGTGTGTCATCAGAAAGTCTATACTCTATGCATTTAAGTAAAGTTGTCTCATTCTCAGATGTTGACAAGTCTATTTTAAATGTGGGTGGTAAGAAGCAGCTTTTCACAATCCACTAATTATTTTTTTCACCACAAATAACTTGCAGTGTGTTTGATTAACACTATATCACTTGTGAATAGCTCCCACACATTTGTTTAAACGG
Organism: Cyrtodaria siliqua; assembly: GCA_037043455.1. Classification (NCBI taxonomy): domain Eukaryota; kingdom Metazoa; phylum Mollusca; class Bivalvia; order Adapedonta; family Hiatellidae; genus Cyrtodaria; species Cyrtodaria siliqua. Next base: position 150,023 of record JAWPHD010001813.1, on the reverse strand, counting down.
GTTGTTATATCATTAAAATCTCCATTTTCCTGACCGTGAATTGTTTCGAATTCTGCCTGACACCGTTTGCTTATATCGATGGCAAATCGATCACGTATGTGTTGTCGGTTGCTTTTGTATTGCCTGGCATCATGTTCAGTACATGAGAACTGCGTTTTATTTGTTTCCTGTGGTTCTCGGCCAAGTGTCTTGTGTCAATCTGATGTTCAGGCATGGTGCTGTGTTTTTTTTCATTAAGCTCTGCTGCAGCCTGATAGGCCTTGGTATCAGGATCAGTTGTTAGGATTTCACCTCTAATCCATCCTCATGTATGTCTCTGAAACCCATTTCTGCCCATTTTTGTTCATCTCCAATATTAGTTTCCATGCTTGCAGTTGACGTGTACACTGCACTAGGTGTTAATTGTGTAATCGTAATAAATGACACGCTGAACGGCGGAGTTGACTATACGCATTAAATATATGGGGTTAAACAATTACACATGATTATATTGATCACGATTCGGTTCTTAGAATACATTTAATGCAAATCAAACGTAATGTTTAAAAGGTCATCTGGGACGTCATAGAGAGCCCTGTTTATATATACGGCTTTTATTGTGCTTACACAACATGGGTATAGCGATACAAACTAATTATAACAAATTAACTTTAAACGTATGATAAATACAAATACATAAAACAATTTAACGAATCGACATATTATGAAAATTTCATTCGGCGGATCCAACATGCAGCTGTGCAAAGTACACGCATATTTCAATGCGTCAAATACTGTTTATTTTTTACTAATTGCATGTAATAAAGTATTATGTGAAAAAGTGTTATTACATTTATAACAACACCGTTTTGGCATGGATTTATATAAATCCATGATTTTGGAGTTTCACATTCATAATGCTGTTTTTTTTTAAATAATTTACAAACTTCAAAAATGGGATTTTGAATTCAGATAACTATTTGATAAAACACACGAACAAAGAGGAAAAAGCATGTAAACATATAGCTACTAGTGGATATTAACATGTATCTAAGAGAAGCATAAACAGATATGTATGTATAAACGTATACGTATTTTTTTAATTAAAACCAAAATATAAAAAATAAAAATAATAAGCGTAAGAAACAACAATATTATAACTTATCAATAACTGGAAATGTTACGATTAATTTCATGAAGGTATGCGCTCCCGTTATTGAACGATAACCTGAGCAAATGAACGATAAACTAAGACCATACTTTGCTCTAGAAATGATTTATATAATCAAGGATCGTTGTCAATCGTTCATGTTTTTATTCTGATGATCACTGATTTGACGCACCAAGTGTACATGTATAATGAAAAGTGTACTAATTAAATGCTCTACAACAGACCAATTAGCCGAAATGCCAACTGACCACCCGTCGCCATATTTAGTATGTATTCGTTATTTACATAAAATGTATTATGGTGAACACTATAAACTAAATTTTACGGCTTTTTGTTATATTATAAACTAAATTATTTATCTCAAATTAGAAACAAGCATGTGACATGTATGTTACTTTAATAAATATATCAACTTGATTAGTTCAAATACAACAATAAACATATGTAATTATTGTTATCGACCAGTCATGTAGACGCAAATTCAACGGGCTGTTTAACTAACGTGTAGTTACGGTTGAATAATTATCAAAATGGAATGAAAAATAAAGAAGATTAAACCATGTGAAGGTTCTTTTGAACCGAAACGGATAGGTAGCCTTCCCGACCCACCACGCCACGTCGTTCTCCACCCCACACCCACAAACACACCCCACTTCCACTCCACGCCATCCAACACACACACGTGCACACACATACATATATACGCGCTGTCTGTCCATCTGTATCATTACATGTTGTTGTGTTTCATAAGTTTATTTTAATTGAATTTGTTTTCAAACGTTTATTTATATGTATAACGCATTCAATGAAATCGCATCGAAACAGAGTCAAGTAATTAAACTGTGCTTGCAACTAATAAAGCTAAGTTGAGAATGCTTAATTATACTCATTCTCCATAAGACAGCTACCTCGGTAGCTCAGTGTAAGGCAATGTGCTTGAAACTATAAATGTATCCACAACGCCGGTTCGCTCCTTTGCTGACGCATGTCCGATGGAAAACTGTATCCTAAATCTCATATCCCTCATAGGTTACAGTTTCGATTATAACGAAATTTGATGTGTTAACTAAATGTACTTGCCACTTTTTCATAGCCTCGTCCGTCGAATAGGGACGCTCGCGGATCTATCTATAGTGTTTCCGGGTACGTTAAAGGACCATAGGCATTCTCGATTTTGCCATTATCAAATCTCGCTCTCGTTTTTCGCGAGATTTCGAGTTCGGGGTGTCTCAATGAGTAAACAGTGTTTAATTGTTCTAGACACATTTTAGAACGTATCATGCAAAAATATCGTGCGAGTGCTGTTTCTAGTTGTGTTAGTAATATAAGCTGTCAGAATATTGACCTTTTCTTGGTAAAATGGCTTTTTTACTGCCATTATAATGATACCTTAAAACCGAAAGTAGGTAGATGTGCGTTATTCAAAGATCATTATCCTCGGGTTTAATAAATTATTTAAAGTAATTCACTTTATTTATTACACTTAAATACGTCCCTGCATTTTAATCGTATTTACCAAGTTATATATATAACTTTCTTGTAAACAGGAACGATTCATATTAATCTTGTCTACCAGTTATAAAATAAAAATAAAAGAATAATTAAGCATAGTAGTTTGATAGTCTTTAAATTCTCCTTTAAATAATGTTCATACAAGTATATTCCACCAGCGAATATGTTTCGCAAAAAGTACTTTACTGTTGATACGGCATAGATAAAATAACAGAACTCTGCAATACATTTTTTTATTCCTACTATAATATTTTATAATCATGGGACGTTCATAGATATATAGCCATGTTAAAAACAATTAATTTAACAGCCACTTATGTTGGGTTTGATTTACATGTTGTTTATTGCAATCAAAAGATAAACGGTTTCTCCAATCGTAATAATGCGATACCCCGTGGCTAATTGGCTGTCCTAAGCAGGATGTTTGTTTAGATCAAAGAGGCCATAAATCACAAACACTGGCTACGCGTGGAGTGTTGACATCAGATATACACTATAAGTGTGTCATATTTTAATGTGTGACATACGGCGAGAGTAAACATATTACTTGAGTTAACTGTTTTAATTTTCAATTTTATTTATAGAATGCATTTGTGAAACTAAACACATTACAAATAGATTACGTTCAGTAGGATTTGTCCAAATAAAAAACGTGAGTCAGCACGTACAGTACTGGACTCTCAAACAACTGGTAGAAAATATTAATATGAACCGTTCCTGTTTACAAGAAAGTTATATATATATATAAATGAATAAAACTTGTTAAACATGTTAAATGTAATTAAAATGCAGGTACTTGCTTATTTAAGTGTAATAAGTAAAGATAATTACTTTAAATAATTTACGAAACATGAGGAGTATGGTATTTGAGTAATGCACATCTACCTTAACTTTCAAGGTATTATTATAATGGCAGTAAAAAAGCCATTTCCCACAGAAAAGGTCAATATTCTAACAGCTTATATTACTAACACAACCAGAAATAGCACTCGCACGATACTTGTTCATGATACGTTCTAAACTGTGTCTAAAACAAATATACACTGTATATTCACTAAACATAGTTAATGTTCAGACCCCCCCCGAACTCGAAATCTCGCAAAAAACGAGAGCGGGATTTGATAATGGCAAAATGTGAATATATTTTTTTATTCCGAATATATCAAGTTATCGGATTTGTAAGTATCCCAAACCCTTCTTCTGGGACGGCTTTAAATAACATTCAATGTGTTGACAAACCATTAAACACCATTTAAATATTTCCGTATTTTGTTACAGCGCCGCTTACTGATGTGAAATGGGTACACTTAAAACGTGTAGGCCACTCGCTTATCCATACACTCTAATATCTACACGCGTTGTGGATTTTCACTTGGTTAAAGGGAGTACATCAGGATTGGTATTTCTTTTCAAATTGTTCAAATATATTATTTCGCAATTAAAATAAGAAAAATGAACTAAATGAGCTATAAACGACCAAAGTAAATTACACCTAACATATACAATAATAAATGTGGTATTGACTAACTAAGGTTACGTGCCAGGGATAGCTAGTTTAAGCTTGGCGGTAAAAAAATCGCAACATCTTGCAAAACGAACGTCATGTGTCAGTATCGCCGCGGTGATCACGTGTGACGGTTATTTATAATCTGGTGATTACTCCATGGCCTAATAATCCTGTAGTATAGGAAACTTATTGAGCTTTCTATACAGTAGCTTAGAGCCATTTCACAATTTCATAGCTTTGTATTTTATTAATACACGTGTTGCCTCCAAAACCTCATGTACTTCCTTTTTGTTGCGGAAGGACGATATAATTCGTGCATTTTAAAAAATCATGCCTGTAGTAGTAGTAGTAGGTAGTAGTAGTAGTGGTGGTAGTAGTGGTGGTAGTAATAGTAGCAGCAGCAGCAGCAGCAGTAGTAGCAGTAGCAGCAGCAGCAGCAGTAGCAGTTGTAGTATCATCCAAATTAACACAAAATTACGACATGATGTGAACAAACGTAACGCATGCGAATAATAAACGTTAACATGAATAATTTAATTACGTTTTTTTACAGTGGAAGCTTTATCTAATGTGCTCGCTGCCACCGAGCTTCGTCGTGCAGCAATGGATGGTGGTTTGTCCTTATACCTGCATTATTAATTATTCATATTTATTTTTCATATCAATGCTATCAATGTATATAGTACTGGTATCCTGAACTGTTATTTACGAGTGTCCGTGGAGCGTCCATTACTGACCATTACAGTCACAGTTAGGGTTCTCAGCGTCTTGTATGTTGGCCAGTCACATAGAGTCAGTTACTCCCTTTGATTTCAATCAGCCAATCACAAGTGACATTTTCAACCATGATTTACGACGAATACTGATTTAATTTATAATTAAAGAGGCACTTTAAAACACTAAAGCAGGCTGAAATTTATTTTCAATATATGTTATTTGATCTAATACAATGTGCACTGGTCAAAATAATTTTATGATCAGATGAAAACTATCTGGTATTTGATACTCTCAGAAACTATTTTATTGAATAATTTAAAACTATAAGGAGTAAAACACATTATTAATTTAGTTTACTTCCGTTCTTATACTTTCTACGTATATAGTGAGCGCATACAATGTTGTACAAATAATCACAGACATATTAATAATTAGCTATTAGGTCTGTGAAATAATTAGGAATAAAAAAATGTAAACCAGATATAACTATTTTACCACATTGCAATATGATAACGTTGTTTTCTTATTGGAATCGGTAAAAGTTAAATAATATAACTTCACAGGATATCGAGTTCTTCAAAGTTAAGTTAATACGTTTTTCTTATTATAAGTAACTGTATGACTTTGTTTATATCTCTCAATAACGGCAATATCTGCAGATTTCGAAACATTATAGTTTAGGTTTAAAGCACGGCAGTCTTGATCTTTTTTATTTAAATTCGCGGCGTCCCGTCAATTTCTTTCCTCTATAAGATCAATTAAATTCGTGCCTTTTGTGACTGTTTCTTGTCGTTCGTGTGTATTTTAAAGTAATGAATTCTAAGTTCATACTCTGTACTATAATGTATATATCGGCGTATTCATGCATTTAACCCGCTATTCACGCTTTATTTCCAACCAGTGTACTTTTTTTTGCAATCGGAACAGTGCATAATTGTATTCAAATTAAACCAGGAACATATGTTTCACAATATATGACATAATAGCTATGTACACCGTCGTTATAAAAAAATGTTTCATACGAGCAATGTAATTAATGAATATTTGAATCAGCTTGATTCATATTAAAGGGATAAAGACAACCTGAATTTCTTTAAAGCTCTCGGCATCCCGTTAGTGTTTCTTCGTTAATTGCATATTTTGTTTTTGTATATTACTACATTTGACAATATTGCACAGTTTAACGAAAATATATTAAAAACTTTGAGATGATATAACCTTTTAATTTAAAAATATATTCAAGCAACGTTAGAGGGACACATCGCAATCTTGTTGTTTTTTTAAAATCAGGCGTCCTGTGGAAAACTTACATTTGTCCAATCATTTATATTAATTATAAGAATAGCAAATTGTATTGTATTGCACCAATAATATATTAAAACGTATACTAAAATAAGACGAAAAAGAGAATACTTAAAATAGTATCTATTTAAATGTAACCAGGTTAAAAGTAAATATGATTTTGGTTATATAAATCGAGACACCCATTTCAAACACTTCAAGATTGCCGTGGGTCCCTTTAAAACGAACTCCATACGGAGGTGCTTATTTTAATAAAATTATTCAAGATTGCTCTGCGTCCCTTTAGAATCATTAGTGCATTCCATACGATGCAATATATATCTTATTTTTTAATTTCACACGGATCACAAACACGCTAAAACAACAGATGTGGTTATATTGCGACAGTCATTCATTATGTTGTCCATTTTTCCGGTTTTGCACTTATTTCCATTACGGCTCTCTCCCATTTATTAGGTAAACTGAGTATATTCCATTTATTTACAAACTAAATTTTACAGCACTAATTAATTTGGAAATATTTAGTTTTCATACTTCCAGTATGTATAATGTGAAAATATCTAATTACTGATGTCTCTAATTCAATCGAAGTGCACTTGTACACACTACGCGAGCTATGGATTAAACAATTAATGATTGTCGACGTCGGGTGTTTTGTGCAATAAAACCGTTGTTGCATATCCAAAACCCGGCTAATTAAAGGATGCATCTAGTCAGGGCTCTATATGTCATTTTTTACCCAGATTTAGTTAAGCATATATTAACTCGATGGTGACATGAATATAAATGATGGGAAAATGCATGGGGTTTGCAGGAATTAACATAACTATTAAGTATTAAGCATCAATTTTTGTTTCTAATTAATATAAATGTTTGTTTCATTTGCTGCATCAATCAATTACTCTTAAACCAACGATCGTAGAAGAGAATTATCTAATTATACTGTCCTTTTTTCATTGGTCAAACGCAAAAAATGGTAAAAACTAAAAACGCGTTTGCAAACTCTGCGCATGCGCACTACGCGCGTTTGGAAACGCCCGTTTCAGAGCGTTTGGAAACGGGAAAACTCTGAGCATGCGCACTTAAAGCGTTTGCAAACCCGTTTTCGGTCGTTTTCCGTTTTAAAACGACCAACGAACGACAAACTGGTTTGAAACGGTAGATTAACGGTAAAACTCGGTAATAAAACGATTCCATAGCTGTACGTAAGTTTGTATGGAAATGTGACCAAACACTTGTACATACTGTGTTTTGATCATCTTGGCTGTAATATGATACTTCGGGTTGCTGAGGGTGGAGATTATCCAAGTGGTCGCCATGTCTACAATCTCGCCTTGTTCCAAACACCTTCAACATACATATCCCTGCATTGTAGAATTTATTTTCTAAACGTCTTCATATAAACAAATAAAAAGATAACTCGTAATGAGTCTAGTGGTCTTAGCTGAACAATTAAAGTGTACAATGAATGCTTAATGTTGTTACTGAAGATAATAATTTGGACTTTTCTTGTTGAACTTTTTTAATTTTCTGTATATTTTCGGTGGGTTACTAAATCAACATTTCAATAGTCTAAAATTGAGGGAATCAAGCTAAAGCACTTTAGAAAATTGCCAGGACATATTCCTTTATATATATGGAAAATCTAAGAAAGAAATATCAATCAATGAAAAAGATATGGGAATTCATGTGTTAACGTGTCTGGAGCTAATGCTTTTATTTTCATAACAACATACTTAGGATAAAACTGGCATAGTATGCATATGGGAAAAATGACACAGTTTTGGTGAAATTTACAGTAGAATAAAGAAAAATATATCATTTTGTTCGAAAATGGTTATTGTATCAAACTAGAGAAGCAAATAATTGAATTGGAACACTTTTGCGTCACTTTAGGACACATACCATTATTGTTTTGGGGCTACTGATTGGCTGAAAAAAGTATAGGATGTATTAGGGTGTATCTTTTTCGAAAGAGCTATTTTCTGATCGGGTAGAATTGCCTTAATCATAACTGATGTACATAAAATGTCATAATATTATGTGTAGGTGATAAAAATGTATTTGTTCTTGCATCTTGGCTATTTGACTGAGAAAATTGCAGGTATAGTAAAATTGTCAGAAATTCACATTTATTTGCTGCGTGCCTGACGGTCAGCATCGTCATCAAACCAAAAGTAGGTGAAAGCAATACAAAACCCCCAATTGTTTGAACTTTTTTAAGTGAGTCTAGGATAGTTCTTGAAAATAAAGTAGCTAAAAGGTTCCCTTGGATGTGTAAAATGTGTTTTAGGGCCAAAAGGCTATAATGTAACCCTATGTAAAATGCAATTGTGGTATATGACCTAAAGCACAGCATGTAAAAGAGGCTGCTCCATGAGTCGGAAGCTGATTTGGTTTGTTTACATTTATTTTTTGGGGTATATAGCAGACGACAATATTGTTGCGATATTAAAAAAATGGAAATTGAAAAATTCTTTGGAAAAATTCATCAAAGTTTTCAAAAAAACACTGATTATTGGCCAGTGGGGTCTCACTTCTTAGAGGATAAGTGTGTGCAGTGGGTGGTGTGCAGGGATGGGTGTGGATATGGTGTAAAACGTGTTTGTTGGCCAGATGGAAGTATGTACCTTGAAATGGCTCACAGGGTATCTTACATGCTGCATCATAGGCTACTTCACCATGAGGTTCCGATATTGGATGAGCATGGATTGGACTTGGATGTTAGCTACCGGTGCCACAATAAAATCTGTGTGAATCCCTCACATTTGGTCTTGGAGGCTAGGTCGATAAATATGTCTAGGAGTTATTGTGCTAAAGCTGGGTCCTGTGTGGGTTTGCACGCTGTAGCAGGCTCTTTGTACGTAATTTTGTATTATTTCGAGGTCTTCTGGTATAAGCGTGGTCTTGGGATGATGCGCTCGGACAAGCAACATTTAGTGTTTACTTGGTTGTACGTGTTTTGGAGACTTTGTTTCTCAACAGCTCTCCGCGAATATATATTTTTTTCTTTTTGATGTTGCGCTTAAAGTGTATACATTTTCAACCGTCTTGCTTTGCGCTTTAATTTATGAGCTATTGATCGTTCCCTTTTTTTTGTCTTTCAGATAGCACGTGTTGAGTTGTAAAACTGCGATCGACTTTTCCACCTACCGGAATAGGACAGCCAGCAACTGAGCACAGTCGCCTGATCGATTCCCACGGACCAATATTGACACTGTGAACTGCACTGTGAGCTCTACCTGGGAAATTACGTGAAAACGTTACATTCTTCGGTAAGGATCTTTTTAATTGGTCTGTTTGTTGCCTCCACCTTCTGAGTGTTTGTGTTTAATTTTGTTTGACTAAGTGTGTCCTCAGAAAGTCTATGCATTCAAGTAAAGTTGTCTCATTCTCAGATTTTGACAAGTCTATTTTAAATGTCGGTGGTAAGAAGCAGCTTTTCACAATCCAGTTATCACTTGAAAATAACTTGTAGTGTGTATGATTAGCACTATAGCACTTTTTACCATTTTCCTGACCGTGAATTGTTTCGAATTCTGCCTGACACCGTTTGCTTATATCGATGGCAAATCGATCACGTATGTGTTGTCGGCTTGCTTTTGTAATGCCTGGCATCATTTCAGTACATGAGAACTGCGTTTTATTTGTTCCCTGTGGTTCTCGGCCAAGTGTCTTGTGTCAATCTGATGTTCATGGATGGTGCTGTTTTTTCTTCATAAAGCTCTGCTGCAGCCTGATAGGCATTGGTATCAGGATCAGTTGTTAGGTATTTCACCTCTAATCCATCCTCATGCATGTCTCTAAAACACATTTCTGCCCATTTGTGTTCATCTCCAATATTAGTTTCCATGCTTGCAGTTGAAGTGCACACTGCACCCTTGATATCACACATCTCATCTGTTCCTGTATGAAACCCATGCTTGGAGCAAAGTTGATTTACTGTCTCCAGAGCTTTTATTTGCTTCTTTTTTGTGAGATGTTCCACCACAGTGTAAGTGCACTGTGTTGCGGGTTGGAATGGGGTTTTCCCCAACCCAGAGTATAGGCTGTTGTTGTACATGCCGTCAGACTGCACAGCAACTTCCTTTTCGGGCCTGTTTCTGCACCGATTAATTATTTTCAGTTGTTCACGTCGTCTTTTCATATCGGCAACATTTTCATTTTTAATTATTTCATTTACTTTTGATGCACTTTTTTTCATACCCGACATAGATCGAGCTGGAATATTGGCACCCAACATCATTTTTCTCACACTGGTTGCTGCAACTGGAGTTTGAGTTATGGCTATGTTTAATCCCACATTTGCTGTCGCGGCTTTGCACCCCCTCTTTCCGTTGTTTAATTCCTCATACAGCTTAAACATTGTCGAGCGGTATTTGCAAGAGCTACAAATGACTCTCTCACGCCAGGCAAAGTCCCTCTGTTCTTCACTAGTCTTGTCAAAGGCCAATTTCCCCCTACACCTGGAACTCCTCGAGACGAGCTCTTTAATGACTGTGTTCATCATGTCCCACAGTTTTTCTGTGTGGAACAGCTTGTAGCAGCTTTTACCATTTTAATGTATTTTAGTGTTTTTTATGAATTCTGGTATTTTTTTAGTTATCTCCCTTTGACTGTTATTATTTTACCCTAACCCTATTTTTACCTCTAAATTCAATTAGAAATTTATTTTTAACAGGGAAATATGTATAAATCAATGTATTAGATGTCCTAGTGTTACATACTCCTTTAGTGGAGTATATCTTTATCATTTCTTGTCAGAAATTGCAGAAAAACGTACAAAAAAACGCCATGCATCATATACTTTTTACTTAGTTTAAGACATTAATTACACATTTGGCGCAAGAAAAAATACGGTTAAATCAACTTTAATTCACTGTTGTAATCAAAATGTTTAACCTCGAAGTACTTACACTTGGTCCTTGCTGGCAAACGTGTTACATTTACTCGTAGAAGGCTAAACTGGTTGGCTAAGTAGGAATTTAACCCTCCCTGCTGGCGGATCCTAGAAAACTTCGAAGACATTGCCTCAGGCTTAATTGGTTCGTCTCGCAGAAGTTCTTCCTCTTGCAGTCGGTCGAATGTACTGCACATTTTCCTCTGAGTCAACTTTATTTTTCATATGGAAATGTGACCAAACACTTGTACATACTGCGTTTTGATCATCTTGGCTGTAATATGATACTTCGGGTTGCTGAGGATGGAGATTACCCAAGTGGTCGCCATGTCAACAATCTCGCCTTGTTCCAAACACCTTCAACATACATATCTCTGCATTGTGGAATCTTTTTTCTAAACGTCTTCATATAAACAAACGATAACTCGTAATGAGTCTAATGGTCTTTGCTGAGCAATTAAAGTGTACAATAAATGCTTAATGTTGTTACTGAAGATAATTATTGAGACTTTTATTGTTGAACTTTTTTAATTTTCTGTATATTTTCGGTGGGTGGGGCACTAAATCAACATTTCAATAGTCTAAAATTAAGGGAAGCAAGCTAAAACACTTTGAAAATTTGCCAGGACATATTCCTTTATATCTATGGAAAATCTAAGAAAGAAATATCAATCATTGAAAAAGATATGGGAATTTATGTGGTAACGTGTCTGGTGCTAATACTATTATTTGCATGTCAACAGACTTAGGGTAAAACTGGCATAGTATGCATATGGGAAAAAATGACACAGTTTTGGTGAAACTTACAGTAGAATAAAGAAAAATATATCATTTTGTTCGAAAATGTTTATTGTATCACATAAGAGAAGCAAATAATTGAATTGGTACATTTTTGCGTCATTTTAGGTCACATACCACTATTGTTTTGGGGCTACTGATTGGCTGAAAAAATTATAGGGTGTATTAGAGTATATCTTTTACGAAAGAGCTATTTTCTGATTGGGTAGAATTGCCTTAATCATAACTGATGTACATAAAATGTCAAAATAATATGTATAGGTGATAAAAATAAAATAAAAATGTATTTGTTCTTGCAACTGGGCTATTTTATTGAGAAAATTGCAGGTATAGTAAATTGTCAGAAATTCACATTGATTTGCTGCGTGCCTGACGGTCAGCACCGTCATCAAACCGAAAGTAGGTGAAAGCAATACAAAACCCCCAATTGTTTGCACATTGTTAAGTGAGTCTATGATAGTTCTTGAAATATTGTAGCCTAAAAGGTTCCTTTGGATGTGTAAAATGTGTTTTAGTGCCTAAAGGCTATAATGTAACCCTATGAAAAATGCAATAGTGGTATATGACCTATAGTATCGCTCGAGGGCGAGAATAGTGAATTGTCTGCATTTATTAATAAGCATCTTTCATGTACTGATCATTGGGACCCTGCTTTAATTATACTAATATACTATATACACAATATTTTTCGTCTAGAAAAGCAAATGCACTGCATTCATCCTATACAGGAATTGATTTTATGGAATTTTTAATGTTTTAATTTTAATATAGAAAAAACTTACATCACCATTTTATACAAACCGCGTTCATCCTATGCTGGGAGTGATTTGATGGAATTATTAATTTCTTAATTATAATATAGAAAAAAACTTACATCATTAACATTTTGTACAAACCACATTCCTCATATACAGGGAGTGATTTTATGGAATTATAAATTTCTATATAGCAAAACTATTACAACATCAATATTTTATACAAAACGTTTGTTTCAGTAATTGTGTATAATAACGCTCTTTTATACCTATGTATGATATTAGTGGTTCCAAAACTCTATATATGAGTGATGCGAAGAGGAAATTACTTGAGTATTATATATAATGTGGTGTATTAAATGCGTATAACTATTTTTATCATTGTCAGTATTAGTACGTCAGGAACATATCAAACAACGTGTTTCTATTTACAACAAAATTCACTTTGAAGTACCATCTGCTGAAGAGGTTATTTTGATGTAAAGGTAAAACATGAAAATACTGCTTCAGACAAACTGTATATTAAACTACCATATAGAATCATGATCCGTTGTTAAATTACATAAATTAAACACATTTCCAGGCTATTTTCAAAAAATCAAACACTTTTCTATCTACGATTTGGCATGACAGAATACGTGATTGTAAATTGTTCACGAGTATAAATCAATGCTCGGTCTGTGTATCCGTTTTTCGACACTCCTATTGTAAACGTTTGTAGACAATATTGTCCGTGTAATTCCGATAGACGTGAAAAAGTAAAATACATACCATTCTGTGAAGGTAGAGCAAGTTCGAAAACGTATATATAATAATGAAGTGTATTAAATGTCAAATAGTTTGTAAAAGCGTTAATATGTTTATATATGTAATCAATAATCAAATAATACACGTATACAAGTATATAGAAGTATATACAACTTGAAGTATGTAAAGCCCTCAAGCTAATTACATTATTTTAGTTAGTATTAACTAATTTTGCAAGAACTTGTGACCCGACCCACTTGCATACCTTGTAATAGAAACAGAATGCGATAACACAAGTTTAAACAGAACTGAGTATTAATACAGGCATGATAAAATCATGTCGTATTTACTAAACGTATGCAATACTACTATTGTTTCACGAGTTGTTTGATGTACCCTTCGTAGACGGAGTGAATAACAGAGGTTAACGATTCAAAACAATGACACTGAAAATTACCTTATAAGTTTCTGGCATAATACGTTTATCTTAATAAAACTTACTAGTACAAAAATTGGTTTCGAGTCCAATACAGACCAATACATACAAGTATGCATTTAGAGAGAGAGAGAGAGAGAGAGGGGGAGAGAGAGGGGTAAATATATTCAAAGCAATTGAAAGAATTATATTATTATTATTATTATTATTATTATTATTATTATTATTAGTCATGCACGTGTCTCAACACTAATCTTCAAAATATAATACAACGAAGCTCTTGAAAACTTCAACTTAAATCATTATAATTGTTGCTTTAAGAAAGGTATATTTTCCTAACCGGTATCGATACAATTACAGATGACACTAGTTTATATTTGCATCAATTGTATATTATTTACGAAATCAAATTATTTCACACAAGGCATTTTAATTTAGCTACGATAGGTAAAACGGCGCAAAATACCGTCATTGTGCATGAATGTATTGTTACCTAACTGTACTAAATAGTTTATTGAATGCAGGTACATATACTATTTCTATTCTTTAATATATGAAGATTTTAAAGATTTCTTTACGAAAATACTTCTCAGTAAGTGCTAAGCACATTTCATTAATATTTGGAACAACGCATCTTCTTGCCATGAGAGTCATTCAAGTTGTACAAATGAAATATTTAGGGTAAAAAAAAACACAATTCTTGATCTATTTGTTTCGCACGCACGCACGCCCAAACAACCGTCAACAATCAAAACACACACACCAAAACACACACGGACCACCCCCACCCCAACGCCCCCACACACAGATCATATTGCCGAATTATATACATGTGCATTTTTGAATGATAAGGGATTTTTTTTTATCCTAACTTCGTGTGTTTGTTTTTAAATTATGACGCTTGTTGTGCCCCACTTCCCTGATACCATCCGGTATCGAGCTCTCTAATGTCTCTCATGTCGTTCAGCTTTTATATATAGCCTTAAGATAAAAAAAACAGCCTGGCCATATGAATCAGTAGTGTTATTTTTACTGGTCCTTTGGGACCAACGAGCCCAATATAGGTGGCTTTGAAGTAGAATACCGATTAAGCCGGTGCCAGGGGGCGTGAGAAGTGTTGCTTCTTTCATTACTTCTCATGAACAGACTCAATAAAACCGAGTCTGCTGCTTTATTCTCTTAATTGTGTTTGTTGCTCTCAAAGGATCACCTTTATCAGTATTTATATAAATATGTTTTATTAATGTATCAAGTGTTCCCTGAATGAGTTAACATATAAGTGATTAAGTATATGTTATGCAACAATTATGGAAGTTTAAATTCAGGCTGGCAAGTCTGACATTTGAATAGGATTTTGTTAATTGCAACTTATATTTAAAACTCCCATTTGAATGCCGTATATCGTTCTCAATATCGAGGTCTATATTAAATAAAATTAGCAATTGTATTCATTATTTGAAAAAATGCGATGGTTCCATGGCGTTACGTAAATCTCCCTGACTTGGAAGTCCAATCTCCCTGATGTGATGCTGGAAAATTTGGCATCTATGGAATCCCACTGTGAGCTTGACTTGTCAAGTGAGAAAGTGTCGCTTATCTTATGAATGCTATACTCTACAGAAATAACATGTTGAACCCTCGTATCGTTCAAAAACTAGGGGTTCGGTACAGAATGGAAGTGGGTTTTATACCCTTAGCGATGAATAAAATAGCAATTTTGTCACAAATACTTTAATTAAGGCAATTAGATACTAACCATGTATATATATACATTAAATACAGGCATACCAGTTAAAATTATAACTGTATGATTTGTTTATTGTCAGTTATACGTATTTTTAATATCCGTAAGGGGTTCGGAGGTGCTGGGGTTCGGGAGTGGTTTTTATACCCCTTCTAAGAAGATGCAATAAAAGACATGACATGACAGATAGATAGAAGTAAAATAAAGAAATAAATAAGACATATTAAACACACGGACCATGTAGAGAGTTTAACAACTTTTATAATTCATAACTTTCACGTCTGGCCAACTTCTGGTAGGTTGAGATATTCAGAAGGCGAAAATAAAGGGGTTTACTCGGACTTTATCCTCAATCTCTATATGAAAAATGAAAATATTAGACGATGATTTAAATTAAATGTATCCATATTGGTGTTTTAAAATTAGACAACACCAAAAGAAGATACATAAATGTACACACAAAATAAAGCTTTTAATACAATTATCACTACAAACTAGTTTTATAAAGGGCTAAAGTCAGTTGAGCTCCAACGATAAATACTGAGTTTACCCCCTACTAATATATGGAGGACTTTTATTTTATTAATCACAAGCTGATTGGTCGAATTATTTTGATGATGTCATGTGGAAGTTATAAATGAATTCAGTGATAAATACAGTTCGGGGTGGGTTAAACATAATAAAATGAAAGAAAGAAGAAAGAGTTCCCAGTCGCTTTTCACCCATCGAGTACTAAACCAATCCGGCTTCCGTGGCGGTACCAGGGCCCATATGTTCCCGCCGACATAGCTATTGATGGCCTACTTGGCAACTGGAATGGGCCCTGTCTTAGTAGCAGGGTCCTGGATCACCCTAGAATTGAATTTCAATGAGACGCGCGTAGCACTGGAGGCTGCTAGGGGGGCAGAACATTAATGATCCATTCTGCATTACATTAATCAGAATCAAATGTTTGAAGCTATTAGAAATTTACAGTTATGTATGTAATACTACTTCATGCCATTTTGTTTTTTTCAGTATGTTGTGCATTTGTCAGACCATTTGGGATCCATAAGATCTACTCCCAAAGTGGAACCTATAATGGTCTGGTAAGCATTCTGAGACTCAAGATGAAGTGAGAACTAAAAACCTTTAATTTACTGAAAACCAACCATTATAAAAAAAACTTTATTTTTATCGGAGCCTGCTAGCAGGCAGGCCTGCAATTGCTTTACAAATAGCAGAATAATGACATGATGTCAATTAAAAGTTATATTTACAATTTTGTTGTGTTAACTTTATAGCCAGTATCGTAGAAACATTTTCTGAAAATGTCATATGTAGCGGATTTTTGGAAACGTGCCTGCTATTTTTAGGGCACCATTTTTAGCTCCTGGCAGAAAGGGTGCTCGTGATGTAATGGTGTTTTCTTTAGATAACCAACCAAATTCATTATTCAAAGATGCTAATGTTTACATGGTACTACGGGTAATATACAAATATAAAATTTGATGGAAATTTTTTAATAATTTTTTTCTACTTTTAACTATAGGTCAAAGTTGGTCAAATTTGGAGCTCAGTTTTACGAAGAAATAATTTGACGTTCATAAGCGTTCATACACCGATTATTCATCTAGATCTTTACCCCTTCAAAAAATAGTATACGGAGCTCCAGATAAGGTGCGTATTTGCGTAAATACGCAAATAAAATGATAGAAAAAGCAATATAAATACAAAACCATGCGTATCATAACGCAAAAGAAATGTCTGATACACAATTCCTCGCAAATTGCTAGCGTATTTTGCAATTTTTCATTTCTAATCGATCGCGTATTTGCCCAGAGTTCTCACAATATCTCGAAACAAAATCAAATATAGGTAAAAGACCGAAACTGCCGAGTGAACAGACTGGTTCCGAAATTCAGTTTAAATTGTGCGCGATTTACTCATTTTTGCCTGTACTCTTTTTATATTGTGTAGGCGCTCGGCGATCTAAATCAATCGTCGGTTAAAAATGTCGGCCAATGTAAACAAACGCGGACGGATAAAAACACCGCAAAAAAACACAAATAAATACATTTATTAACTATTTTGACCACAGTAAGTCAACGGAGGCAAAACACATTTCAAAAATAATGTTAGATGACATACTTTTCAATGTTGTCTATGATTCACAAGGCATGTGTTACAGTTTACATATATATGACAGTATACACACAACATAATGATAAAAGTGATAAAACATGTTTGATTATGTGTTTTGTTTGTTGTAAGTTAATTTTTCAAGGAAATACTCAAATGAAAACATCCGGGTAGGATATAAATACCCAATTGAAAAATAAATGATGGGGGTAAATTCTTTGTTTTGCCAAATTGCAAAATGCAAATACCCAATTAAAATAAAAACAATGGAGTAAAAATACTCAATGTCCAAATCCTTATCTGGAGCTCTGAATTATATTTAGAAAAATTCCAATTAAATTAAAATCAGTGGGTATCCGGAAAAAAAAAGCCCAATTAAAATTCAAAATACCCATTTTTTAAAAAAAAAAGTGGGTATTTACCCAATTGATGCAAAAGTTATCTGTTTCTCTGGTATATTTTCATCCATTGAAGTCATCCGAATCGTAGAACATCCATCATCTATCTTAGTTTTAAAATAATATTTAACCTTCGAAATTTCAAACAAACGATATTTGTAAGAATCAAACTTACGACTAGGCGAAATATGCTTTGGAAAAAAACAACATGATATAATATTGAATGCAAATGGCAGACATTTTCCGTAATCCGCGAATGTGGGTCACAGGTAAAACGCGTATATAACACATTGTTCAATCGATTTTGAATTTATTTCTTCGCAACAAGTAAATTAAAACATTTCTCTTGAGAGATTTATGTTCGTTTTTGACTTCGTATGCTTGATTCTGATGAGAAAAGCGAACTTCAAATCAACAACTTTCAATGACAAAAAGACGTGTTGAAAATTGAAATCGGAAATGGTCATTGCTAAGCGAAAAAAATACCGTTATATAAAAAATACGGTCGGGATAGGCCGGGGCGGGGGGTTTAAAATCACAGTCGGGAGGGTAACAGGAAACAAACCTCTTTTTTTAGGCCTTAAGATATACTCAGTTGCAAAAGAATTAAATTGACATGTTGGTACCAAAGTTTTTATCATTCCATTGCCAATCTCATGTTGTCATTTGTTTTTCAATAGGTCCAATCATTAAGGGACTGTCACTTGATGAAGAGGATAGGGTGTAAAGAAAAAAATTCAAAGTGCCCAGTTTCTTTTGCAATTGAGTATATATTAGACACATGCTTGGAACTAAATATGAAATAAACTGTTCCACAGGACAATTACATACAAATATAATACTCATGATTTTTAAAAGTTATGAGTATTTGTCGTAAGTTGATGAGTTATGAACTTATGATACTCACAGTTTTACAAAAATAAGGGTTTTTGTAAAAAAAAAGTATGAGTAAAATACTCAAAAACTCAGCTTATCTACAGCTCTGCAAGCTTTGTGGTAAATTAACATGACGCCAGATATCTCAGCCCTGTTGTTGATGTCGGAGTATATTGACAATAGGTTTTATTATAATACATTTGCACATGCTTTATTATACTGTTGTACATGCTGTTGTTTGTCGGAGGTTTTGATTGTTTAAAATGGATAAATGATTGACAACTGGGGACATGTTAATTGACATGTCGCCAGTACTTAGATATCTCCGCCCTATTGTTGACGTCGGAGTATATTGACAATATGTTATGACATAGTTGCATGTGCTTTATTATACAGTGACACATGCTGTTGTTTATCCGAGATATCGTTTTGGTTTGATTGATTGAAATGGATAAATGATTGACAACTGGCGACATGTTAATTGGGTATTCACCAACCAACATAATCAAATATACATGTTCTTTGGGTTGGCCTATATCTAGTTTTTTGTTGTCGTCAGATATTAAATATGGCCACTACGCCACACGGAGGTACATGTATATAGGAAAATGAAAGCTAAAACCGCTTGAAGGATTGTTATTTTTTAAGTTCAAACGGTTCAGTTGGAGGGCCTCATTAAATGAAAATTCCAGTGTGTACCAGTTATTCAAATTTGGGGGACAGTTTGTCTCTTTGTTCACCAATATGGGGGACAGTTTGTCACTTAGTCCCCCAAAAGTTAAGTACTCTGAACAAATTGTTACCAATTGCAACTCTACATGTATATACATCAGGCCGGGGGCATCCAGAGCTTTATGGAGAAGCTTTGTGGTCAGTTGGGTATTCACCCACCAACATAATCAGATATACAGAGTATGTTTTTAGTTGTCGTCAAATATTAAAAATGGCCACCATGTGACTCAAAGCGTACATACGAGTTATAGAAAAATTAAAGCTGAAACCGCTTGAAGGATTTTTATTTTTAACGTTCAAATGGTTCTGAAGCTTTATTCTAGTGAAATATCATGTAGACTTTTCTACATGGCCATTTATATTGACAAGGGAACATTGTCTGTTATTGGTAATATTTTTGGGAACAAAGCAAAATATGTTTGGGGAACAAGGGGATATTGTGTCATATCTTCAGGGAACAAGGGAACATGGACCCCCATTGGGAGGGCCTCATTAAATGAGAATGCCAGTGTGTACCAGTTATTCAAATTTGGGGGACAGTTTGTCTCTTTGTTCACCAATATGGGGGACAGTTTGTCACTTAGTCCCCCAAACGTTAAGTACTCTGAACAAATTGTCACCAATTGTAGCTCAACATGTATATATATACATACTGAGCTTTATGGAGAAGCTTTGTGATCAATTGGGAATGTACCCACCAACGTAATATCAAATATACATGTTCTTTCAGTTGACCTATATCAAGTTTGTTTTTGCTGTCGTCAAATATTAAAAATGGCCACTACACAACTCAAAGTTTACATAGAGTTATATAGGGAAATTAAAGCTGAAACCGCTTGAAGGTTAAAACAGTTCTGAACTTATTTTATTCTGGTGAAATATCATGTAGATGTTTCTAAAGTATATGCCTCTATCGTGTTTATGTATATATCTTATTAATATAGTATTGGCAGGACTGCTTCATCACGTGACATAGCATTATAAAAATGTCACATAATTCATTAAAGAGGGTCTCCCAGGGGTTTTGTGGAACAAGGGAACATGGTCATTTTTATTGGGGAACAAGGGAACATTTATTGGTAATATTTTAAAGGAACATTGGACACATAGTTTTGGGGAACATAGCAAAATATGTTTGGGAAACATATTAGGAAAAATTGGAAAATAAGGGAACATTGTCTGTTATTAGTGAGGGAACATTGGAAAATATTTTGGGAGAACAATTTAGCAAAATATTTTTGGGCAACAAGGGAACTTGGACCCCCACTGGGAGGGCCTCATTAAATGAGAATTCCAGTGTGTACCAGTTATTCAAATTTGGGGGACAGTTTGTCTCTTTGTTCACCAATATGGGGGACAGTTTGCCACTTAGTCCCCCAAATGTTAAATACTCCGAACAAATTGTCACCAAGTGTAGGTCTACATGTATATACATCAGGCCAGGGGCATCCAGAGCTTTATGGAGAAGCTTTGTGGTCAATTGGGTCATTATCAGATATACATGTTCTTTGGGTTGGCCTATATTGAGTTTGTTTTTTGTTGTCGTCAAAATATTAAAAATGGCCAGTATAATTATGTGACTCAAAGTGTATATAGAGTTGTAGGAAAATTAAAGCTGAAAACGCTTGAAGGATTTTTATTTTTAACGTTCAAATGGTTCTGAACTTATTTTATTCTAAACAGTCTATTAAATCATTTTAGAATTATTTTATCTTTAGAATTCTGTGACTCTTGATTTCAAGAAACTCATTCCTCAATGAGTCATACAAATATTCTTAATATGTTGTTCACAGCAATTAAAAGGCTCATTGTGTTCTGAGAACACATTGAGCTGCCTCATAATAGCATGATGTGATGTCATAATAGCATGACGTGATGTCATAATTATCCAGGGTGTGATGTCATAATACCAGAAAGTGATGTCACGATAGAAGCAACCAAAGGAAATTAAGAATGAAGCATTCTGGTTGGTTCACTGATAAAAATTGGACCAATGAAACCAGTCAATTGAAAACTCATTGTATTCTCAGAACACACAGAGGTTTTACTGGAAATTGAGTAGTGAGGTTCTTGAAACCCAGAAACAAAAAATTCTAATGATCAAATAATTCTAAAATGATTTAATAGTCTGTCTCTAGTGAAATATCATGTAGATTTTTCTGAAGTATATGCCTCTATCATGCTTATGTATATATCTCATTATTATAGTATTGACTGCTTCATTCACGTGACATAGCATTATAAAAATGTCACAATTTTTCTTTACAATGCCCAATTTTTCTTTACAGTGGATACATAATTCATTAAAGAGGGTCTCCCAGGGGTTTTGTGGAACAAGGGAACATGTCCATTTATATTGGGGGAACATTTTCTGTTATATTATTTAGGGAACATTGGACAACTATTTTTGGGAACAAATCAAACTATATTTGGGGAACAAGGGAACATTGGGTCATATTTTTAAGGAACAAGGGAACATGGACCCCCACTGGGAAGGCATCATTAAATGAGAATTCCAATGTGTACCAGTTATTCAAAAATTTGGGGGACAGGTTGTCTTTTTAAATCACCAATATGGGGAACAGTTTGTCACTTAGTCTCATTAATATAGTATTGGCAGGGATGCTTCATCTCATGACATAGGCAAGACACTTTACCTTAGCCTCGTCCGTCGGATGGGGACGTAAACCGGGCGGTCCCATGTATCGGTCTACCTCCGAGCACGTTAAAGAACCATAGGAATCTCTTCGATAATAAGAGTAGGGCAGGTTCCCGGATTCCTATGTATCATTCCCCTCTCTATGGGGCGGCTCTAAATAACCTATACTGTGTTGATGAGCCGTTAAACAACATTCAATTCAATGCACATGACATAGCATTATAAAAATGTCACAATTTTTCTTTACAGTTGATACATAATTCATTAAAGAGGGTCTCCCAGGGGTTTTGTGGAACGAGAGAATATGGCCATTTATATTGGGGGAACATTTTCTGTTATTGGTTATATTATTTAAGGAACATTGGACAAATATTTTTGGGAACAAATCAAAATATATTTGGGAAACAAGGGAACATTGGGTCATATTTTTAAGGAATAAGGGAACATGGATCCCCACTGGGAGGGTCTCATTAAATGAGAATTCCAGTGTGTACCAGTTATTCAAATTTGGGGGACAGTTTGTCTCTTAGTTCACCATTATGGGGACAGTTTGTCACTTAGTCCCCAAATGTTAAGTACTCTGTACAAATTGTCACCAATTGTAGCTCTCCATGTGTATACATCAGGCCGGGGACATACTGAGCTTGATGGAGAAGCTTTGTGGTCAATTGGGTATGTACCCACCAACATAATATCAAATATACATATTCTTTGGGTTGACCTAAATCGAGTTTGTTTTTACTGTCGTCAAATATTAAAAATGGCCACTACACAACTCAAAGTTTACATCATGTACATAGAGTTATATAGGAAAATTAAAGCTGAAACCGCTCGAAGGTTTGTTATTTTTAACGTTAAAACCGTTTTGAACTTATTTTATTCTAGTGAAATATCATGTAGATGTTTCTAAAGTATATGCCTCTATCATGTTTATGTATATATCTCATTAGTATAGTATTGGCAGGACTGCTTCATCAGGTGACATAGCATTATAAAATGTCACAATTTTTCTTTCCAGTTGATACATAATTCATTAAAAAGTGTCTCCCAGGGTTTTTTGTGGAACATGGCCATTTATTTTGGGGGAACAAGGGAACATTGTCTGTTATTGGTACTATTTTTAGGGAACATCGGACAAATTGTTTGGGGTGAACAAAGCAAAATATATTAAGAGAACAAGGGAACATTGTCTGTTATTGGTGAGGGAACATTGGAAAATATTTTGGGAGAACAATTTAGTAAAATATTTTTGGGGAACAATGGAACGAACATGGACCCCCACTGGGAGGGTCTCATTAAATGAGAATTCCAGTGTGTACCAGTTATTCAAATTGGGGGACAGTTTGTCTCTTTGTTCACCAATATGGGGGACAGTTTGTCACTTAATCCCCCAAACGTTAAAAACTCCGAACAAATTGTCACAAAGGGTAGCTCTACATGTATATACATCAGGCCGGGGGTATCAATTGGGACATTATCAGATATACATGTTCTTTGGGTTGGCCTATATTGAGTTTGTTTTTTGTTGTCGTCAAATATTAAAAATGGCCAGCATGTGACTCAAAGCGTACATAGAGTTGTAGGAAAATTAAAGCTGAAACCGCTTGAAGGATTTTTATTTTCATGCCCCCGAAGGGTGGCATATAGTAGTCGCACTGTCTGTCCATTCGTGATTGTTCGTCCCAGTTCGTCGGTACAGTCGTGTCCGCTTCATAACTCTGACAATATTGGACGGATTTTCAAAAAACTTAGCACATTTGCTCACAACAACAAGACGACGTGTCGCGCACAAAATCCAGGTCCGTGGCTCCAAGGTCAAGGCAGGGCTCGACATTAGGTATTGTCCAATAGGTTTTGGCAACCCAGACTTGGGTCCGGACAAGTTGATTCTGAATCCTGATTGTCCGATTGGGCAAGTAGAAAAAAATAAAATAAAACAAAATCAAAATAAAAACCCATGCCAAATGACAAAATTCAAACCTCACCGTAGCGAGTGTGGTCTAATAGGCAATCTCTACCCAGAGTACACTCGTTCCTCATTTGACTCTGTCAAATTCAAAGGAAGTAGGGCGAACGGTTAGGTCACGTGATTATTCAAAAAAGTTATGATGATGTTTATAATAAATCCCTTTGCCTGATATGCAAAGATAAAATATAGACCTATATTAAATAATTTCAATTTTTATTTCTATGAGTTAATTTTCTGCTTCATACTTCTGACAATAATGGATGGATTTTCAGATAACTTCGCACAATTGCTCACCACAACAAGACGACGTGTAGCGCACAAAATCCAGGTATGTGGCTCCAAGGTCAATGTCACACTTAGAGGTCAAATGTCAAAACAAAGTGCTTTCGTGACCGGTTAATAACTCTGAAATTCATGGGAAAATTTTCAAATAACTTGGCACAATTGCTTACCACAACTAGACGACATGTCGTGCCTAAAGGTCACGGTCACATTTAGAGGTCAAAGGTCAAATTGTGTCCAATCAGTAACTCTGGCATTCCTGGACGGATATTCAAATAACTTGGCATAAGTGCTCAGCACAACCAGACGACATGTCGCGCACAAAATCCAGGTCTGTCGCTCTAAGTTCAAGGTCACACTTAGAGGTCAAAGGTCAAATCATGTCCAGTCAATAACTGGCATTTCTTGACGGATTTTGAATTAACTTGGCACAAGTGCTCACCACAACATGATGTGTCGCGCACAAAATCCAGGTCCGTGGCTTCAAGGTCAAGGTCACACATAAGTCAAAGGTCAAATCGTGTCTGGTCAATAACTCTGGCATTGCTGGACGGATTTTCAAATTACTTTGCACAAGTGCTCACCACAATAAGACGATGTGTCGAGCACAAATCCAGGTCTGTGGCCCCAAGGTCAAGGTCACACTTAGAGGTCAAAGGTCAAATTGTGTGAAACAATAACTCTGGCATTCCTGGATGGATTTTCAAATAACTTGTTTTCATTTATTTCTTAATTGTTTTGTTATTATTATTTTTTATTATTGATTTTTTATTATTGATTTTTTTTTTTTAATATTTTTTTAATATATCTGTTGGTTTCATATTGCTCCAAGGTCAAGGTCACACTTACAGGTCACTTTAGGGGCATTTGTCACTTACTGTGACATTTCTTGTTAACGTTCAAATGGTTCTGAACTTATCTTATTCTAGTGAAATATCATTTAGATTTTTCTAAAGTATATGCCTCTATCATGTATATATCTCATTAATATAGTATTGGCAGGACTGCTTCATCACGTGACATAGCATTATAAAAATGTCGCAATTTTTCTTTACAATGTCACAATTTTTCTTTACAGTTGATACATAATATCATTAAAGAGGGTCTCCCAGGGGTTTTGTTGAACAAGGGAACATGGCCATTTTTATTGGGGAAACATTGTCTGTTATTGGTAATATTTTTAGGGAACATTGGACAAATATTTTTTGAGAACAAATCCAAATATGTTTGGGGAACAAGGGAACATTGGTTCATATGTTCAGGGAACAAGGGAACATGGACCCCCACTGGGAGGGCCTCATTAAACGAGAATTCCTGTGTGTACCAGTTATTCAAATTTGGGGGACATTTTGTCTCTTTGTTCACCAATATGGGGGACAGTTTGTCACTTAGTCTCATTAATATAGTATTTTCAGGGATGCTTCATTACGTGACATAGTATTATAAAAATGTCACAATTTTTCTTTACAGTTGATACATAATTCATTAAAGAGGGTCTCCCAGGGGTTTTGTGGAACAAGGGAACATGGCCATTTATATTGGGGGAACATTGTCTGTTATTGGTAGTATTTTTAGGGAACATTGGACAAATATTTTTTAGGAACAAATCAAAATATGTTTGGGGAACAAGGGAACATTAAGTCATATTTTCAAGGAACAAGTCAACATGGACCCCCACTGGGAGGGCCGCATTAAATGAGAATTCCAGTGTGTAACAGTTATTCAAATTTGGGGGACAGTTTGTCTCTTTAGTTCACCAATATGGGGGACAGTTTGTCACTTAGTCTCATTAATATAGTATTGGCAGGGATGCTTCATCACGTGACATAGCATTATAAACATGTCACAATTTTTCTTTACAGTCGATTCATAATTCATTAAAGAGGGTCTCCCAGTGGTTTTGGGGAACAAGAGAACATGGCCATTTATTTTGGGGGAAAAAAAGGAACATTGTCTATTATTGGTAATATTTTTGGGGATCAAGGGAACATTTGAAAATATTTTGGGAGAACAAATTAGCAAATACTGTTGGGTATGTCATAATACTACTTTTTTTACACAGTAACATTCACATCTTTCTGTGTAACACGGCCTTTATGGTCATGGGGCTAACGCACTTCCACTGTCACGCAGGAGATCGAGTTCCGCATGCCCAGAAGTGTCATACTTGAAATATGAAAACTATTCGCTGTTTTGAAAAGTAAAAAATATATTGGATGTGAATAGGATGTAAATTTTAAAAAAACATAGTACACATTTTTTTTCTTAACAAAACACATGCTTTCTTTTTACATTCTCTATACATAAACTGGTTTTTACACATTCATTTAGAGAATAAACTATATTTAATCACCAAACGTGTTGATCACAAGACATGATTTAACCGCTCTGCCGTGTATAAGTAATACTATAATATGTATATATCTTGCCTTTATTCTGGTTTAGCTTGCAAATTCAAGTTTTTGCTAATTCGTCCAACCATGCTCACACACATTCCATCCCATATATTTGCAAAAATATCCTGACTTCCTATGTTTTCGACATTCTCGTGTATCTTGTATTATTTCAGATTGCGCATGATTTCAGTCAGCAAGATTTGTTGACAAACACAATGAAATGCAATCTTTAATGCTTTTGGAGAAAAATAAACATTTGATGGGTTAATTGCAAGAAAACGAAAACAACCCTACCCGTTTTTCCCGTTTCACACTAATCCCAAAACTTCCCTTCAAATAGTACAGGACTAACACATCACTGATTTAAAAATGCAAGTTTAGTCTGAACTGACAGAATCTTAAATGGGATGGCGAGTTGTCCATCGTCTGTCGTTAACTTTTGCCTCGTTAAGACGATAAAGACTTCATTTCTCATCCGATCTTTGCCAAGCTGTACCAGGTTGTCAATGAAAGCTCTGACAAGTTCGAAAACCAGCCTGATAGTACCAGGAACACCTGAGTTGTGGCTCTTGATTTAGTTAAAGCTGCTATATTTGCCTCATTAAGACGATATGGCCTTCCTTTTCCATCAGATCTTTACTAAACTTTACCAGATTGTTAATTCAATGAAAGCTCGGACAAGTTCGAAAACCAGCTATTCAATGAAAAGTAAGTTAATATGAATTACCTTGACCTACGTTTGGCACAGTTTAAAATTGAAGTTTTTTTTATTGTGTCCTTAACTCAGATACCAAAAGCATAGACATATATACCACAGATATACATGCAGAACTCGTTCTTTGAAATGGGAAAATTTTACGAAATCTCGCTACCCCAGATGTCACATGAGCACTTACCCAGAATTGATCAAAACCTCTACTCACTGCTATTTGATTAGATGTTCGAACAATGAAACTGCACAATGAATGACTTCTATTAGAAACAAAAGTCTGCACATGTTGAATTCTGCATTCTGAGCTATATATGAAATTATGGACACTTAGTAATTAAAAAGTAAAAACTAGCTAATTCTAAAACTAAAAACTAACTAGACTATTGAAAAATTAATCAACCTAATAATAGCACAACTAACAACAACTAACAGGTGTCAGTAACTATCAAAACTAACAAACTAATAAATTATCAAATCTAATAATAACTAGCAAAACAAACAAACTAATAATATTATCAAAATTAACAATAACTATCAAAACTAACTAATAAATATGAAACTACATACTCATAGATACTAATAATACAGATATAGTGTTTTTACTCTTTAAATTACAAAAATCTAACTACATGCATCAATAATGCATTCTTTTCCACAACTATACTTATTGCTAACCAAAAATCATAACTAGCTTGTAATTGCTGGACATGTCGAAATATTAACAAGTAGCAGAACCAACGGTCTTGACCTTTGACAATACGTTGAATAGGAAACATCCCAACAGTTGAACAATCAACACCACCAGGCCAAATTATTGGGCCTGTATAGGGCCAAAAAATAGGTTTGGGTCAGGTAACCCGACTGACCCTATTTTTTTACCGCCGACCCTAATTTATATTTTTTTCGGATTGAGAACATATTTTCTTGGGTACGATCAATAATGAATATGAAATACGGTGAGTACGAAACATGCTGATTGACGACAACGATTTCGTTATTGGATTATATCGAACCATTAATGAAAACATGGCGGCGACCGTGTTCGCTTTTACTTAAATTAAAAATGCTGGAAATAAGGCTGATGAAGGTCGTCGCAAACACTGCGAGAGTTTGACATCTTTGAAGCAGGGGTCGACACTAACGCTAGTCCGCTAGTCCTGTGCCCACCTGTTTTTCAGGAGGACTACCTAAACGTGAAAGTTGGCTAGTGCGTTTGACTAGTAATTTTTCGAGCCCTATTATAGACATTACGGCCGTAAAATACACATTCCTAATATAGGGCCGGGGTCACTCGATTAGACGAGGTCACTTACAACTTCGCTATGATTTGGCCGACTTCGCTTTTCTATCCATGTGGGGCGAAATTTGAGTCGCCGTCAATTTGGGCAAATGTGATTAACCTCATAATTAACAAACCCTCTAAAAACACAATCAGCGCGTGTTTCACAAGTACCTTATTTAATCCCATTACCATTAAATAACAACCCGACTCTTATCTAATCAGGGCAATAGCCTAATTTTCGATCATTATCGGTTTGCCTGAGGCGAGATGTGAATACAACCGCCATGTTTGCTCGTTAGGGGATCACGTGATTAGATCATGTGGGGATCATGTGCGCATTCTATTTAAGTAAACCAATCAAAGCCGTCGTATTTTTCCGTTTGGTGAATAATTAAAAATCGTACTACAAACTACTGCGCAAGTGCAGGGTTATGATTTGAAATTGATTTCTCCTGCGATAAATAAATTTAAAGGGCGGTTATAATTATATGATTGACTACTAGATTTTTAAAGTCACTAGTCCTCCGGACTACCCGTTTAAAAAAGTTAGTGTCAAACCCTGTTGAAGAACATCATCCTTCATCCAAAACCAATTCTGTGCTGTGTTGTGCATACAGAAACATGGAAGATAAAAGTCACTTTGAGGTATAACATGACACCCACCCACTATAACATTTCATTGACTTAATATGTAGGAACGTATTGAAATAATATTGAAAACCGAAGAATTGTGGTGTAGTGGTTATAGCGTCTGCCTTGCATTCGGGAGGTCGTGGGTTTGAGTCCCCTGACCGCGTCATATCAAAGACTTTAAAAATGGAGTAGTCACTTGTAACCCTTGCCTGACGAGCAAATAATGGGTAGTGCTACGACTGATTGACCAGTGTCAGAATAATGTGACTGGGTGGGTGGGGGTATCATGTCTACTACGGCGTGGTATTCCAGTGTTGCAGCACTATAAAGAAACCATTGAGTTCGCTGCTTCAAGTAGACATCATCACATCACACAGCAACACACAGATAAAAGTCCAGACATTGTGCCTATAATTGTCGGGTAGGACGCCTGTCGTAGGTGGAGGGACTATAATCCTTAGAAATACACACACACACACAATAAAATTGAAGCAGTATTCTTAAAGGGAATGTAGCGCCACAGCCAAACAAATTCTATTACTGAGAGTTCTGACAAACTTGGAAAAAGGTTAAAGAATTATCAAAATCGGATGATAAACGAAAAAGATATGACCATTTAAAGGTTGTTCTAAAACAAATATGGGAGCCGCCATTTTTAGAACTATGACGTCATAGTTCCATATTACCATATATGGAATATAGATAAATATCATTTAAAACGAAGAAAATCACTGCATGTTTTTCAGAACTCTCAGTAATAAAGCTTGTTTGGCTGTGGCGCTACATTCCCTTTAAGTACTTCTTAAAATAAAATTTAAATAGTTATACCTCTGACATGCTTTTATTTAAATATGAAATTCCTATTTACGCAAACAGTACACACCAAACCTTATTGAATATTTACTAATTAAAATGATGGGCCAGTGAGTTATCATATATCTGATGTGATATGTCAGTGACAGTCTTCTCAAATGTGATAGTGACGGCTAGCTCTGAAATATGATGGGACAGTGAGTTATCTTATATATGTAAATACTTTTCATCTACAAATATATTGTTGCATATACTGACTTTGAACACATATATCTATCATTTTATCCATTCACCACTGCTTCTCCCACTTGTACCTTATCTTTTTTTTTGAGAATTCATAGTTCTAGTATCTTATACCGGGGGCATCCGTGTCCTATGGACACATTTCTAGTTCATTTAATATTGCTCATGGATATATATATCTCTGGTCTGCTATATTTTATAGATGGCTTGTATGAAATATTCCATTTTCTCTGACTGCATACCAGGTCTTATTTTTTTGTTCTGCATCTTTTCCTAAAGTCGCTATACATGAACTACTAGATGATTCCAAGGCTTTGCCTGTATGTTAGTACATGCTCTCAGTACGAACATATAAAACTTCTATGGTGTAATTGGTGAACACATATACCAATTTGGTGGAAGACCCAGGTTCGAATCCTGGTGGGAGTAAAAGTTGTTTGGAAAAAGATTTGGAGTAAGCATGGATAATTTGATGTAATCAAATCCAATTGACGGTCTAATTCCCGTCCCTAGGAGCAAAATGTATGTATAATTCCCCAGAGTCGACCAATATACTCAATATCAAATATTCTCCCCACCACTCCCCCTCTGTGCCAGGAGACAACATTGGTAGAATTGAAGACGACATGCATATTCTCATTTGTGATTGGTCATATGTCAATTACCAAGCCATGAGAGATACCAGTTCCCATCTATAATTTATGGGTTATAATATTTTTTAATTGATTGGTTGTGTAACATCATTTTCAGCATATTTTAAGGCTATATATGACGGTCAATTTTTTCGTAGTAGATGCAGACCACCCACTTATTCCTGGATAGAACCAGTACTGTACACCTAGACTTCTCACAAGTCAAGCTCCCAGTGGGATTCGAAGAGGTTTACAATGCAGCGTCGTTAACCCCTGTACTGCTGTAGGTTTGAATCCCAATGGGAGCTTGACCAGTAAGTCAGAAAGTGTTGATTATTATAGTGTTTTTTGTTTGTTTTTTTTCTCACAAGAAAAATTCTTTTTTTTTAATCATTTTTTTTTTATTTATTTATTATTATTATTATCTTTGTAATGTATTTTTATTTTTTATTTCATTTTTAGCTCGACTGATCCTGATCAGAGATCAGCAGAGCTTATGCCGTGGTGCGGCATCCGGTGTCCGGCTGTCTGTAAAGTTTTATTTGTAGCGACTACTCCACTGAAACTACTGGATGGATAGTCATGAAACTTTACAGAAATGTTGCCCGTAAAGTCTAGTGGATCCTAGCAAAAGTTCATGTTGATGTGAAATCCAAGATGGCCACCAAAGCTAAAAATAAATTTTTAAATATCAGTTTGTAGCGACTACTTTTTGAAATCCAGAAGTGATATTGATATGGGACATTTTCTAAAATTATCAGCATGACATGATGTTGATCGTTGTCAAAAATCTTTTGATTCGACGTTAAACATGGCTGCCAGCGGCCATCTTTGTTTACATAGAGTTATAGTAAAAACTTGTAGCGACTATTCCTCTGAAAGTACTTGGCGGATTTTCATGAAACTTTACAGGAATGTTGCTCTTGATGTGTAATTGATCCTAGCAAAATGTCAGATCGGCCGAAAATTAAAGATGGCCACCACAGCTAAAAATAGATTTTTAAAAAATAAGTTTGTAGCGACTACTTCTTGAAAACTATAAGTGATATTGATATGGGACTTTTTCTAAAATGATCAGCATGACATGATGTTGCTCTGAGTCAAACATTATTTGGATTCGACCTTAAACATGGCTGCCAGTGGCCATCTTTGTTTACATAAGAGTTATATAGTAAAAACTTGTAGCGACTACTCCTCTGAAACTACTTGACGGATGTTCATGAAACTTCACAGGAATGTTGCTCTTGATGTCTAGTTGATCCTAGAAAAATTTCAAACTGGCCAGAAATTCAAAATGGCTGCCACGGCTAAAAATTTATTTAAAATAAATAAATTTGTAGTTATTTGTAGCTTTGACCATGGACCCGGTGTTAGTATACAACTGAAGAAATGTTTCCTAGAAGGTATTAAACCCTCTATATCCTTGTTGATGTTTAATAGCAGACATGTTTATTTGCATGATAAAGTAAGTTTCCCAGAATTCTAATCAGGTTTGAGATTTTAACAGATTATCAACATTCTAACCTTTATAACCTCTATCGGGTTTAATGCTTAACAATGACATTTTACATTATAATATATATATTTAACACAGATATTTTCGAAGGGGGCGATACTGATAATATTAGACTACTGTGTTGAAATGTAGGATGAACTTGGATGTGTTAATGTGGCAGGTGAGATTGTTAATATTGTTTGATTCCAAATATAACCTGTGCAGTAGAATATAGAAACAATGCCGTTTAATAACGTTTACAAGCATGAAATTTCCCAACAAAAATCGTCGGCCAATCCAGTGTGTTTTTGTTCAATAATAAATACACCGGATGCTTGCTGAAAAAAGAGCATTAAAGATACAGTCTATATTAATTGAATTCTTCTTTGTAGGCGTGCCTTTATTTGTAACTTCATGTTCATCAGCTCCTGTCGAAATAGGGTATTTTTAAGCGACGAAATTTAATGCAAGACATCATTTACTGTATAGACATGGAGTACACATACAGTCTAACTAACATAGAGTGGTCATTTTTGCTGGCCAGTGCACACTGTGTGAGCACAGCATGGGGTATATTAGCACTAGCTTGTTGATTACAAGGAGTAATTGATAGTCATATAATTGGCTGACCATCTGTGAGTTGCCTATTGAGAATGAAAATGTACCAGACTTCGGTAGTTTTATCTTTTAGAATAAGTTTTATTTATAGAGTTTACATCCAATGGGCCTTCATGATTTTGGTTTCACAATTTATTTATTTTCATTTTAAATTTCATATCATTTCACATGAGATGTGGAATCAAAACCAGTAGAACATGCATTAAAAAATATGTGTACAACAATATCCTAAATATACACTATGCATCGTGCAATACCCGAGGATATACACAGCATATGTTAGTTATTGTGGAACAAATACAATAGAGCATGAGTCTTGCACGTGTACGGACGATAATGCTCTCGCTAACTCTCGTGCATTATCTCCCCGTTCACGTGCAAAACTCATGCTCTATTCTATACTTGTACCATAGCTCCAATGGTTTTCCTTTGTTCTTGCTTATGGTATAATTTTTATAAACCTGAATATCTGAGCCTGAACCGTGCTATAAATGCCTATAGTTCAGCCGTGCTATAAATGACAGATTCGGCCATTATACCATGGTCTACCCAATTTTACACGCGCGTAATTGGATAAATGGATATGGTCCAAAACATGTATAGCATATGCGATTTATACTGCACTCTCGGGCCTGCGGCCTCGAGAAACAGTATAAAACACATATATTCGAAAAAATATGCTAAACATATTACTTAAACTCTTTCGTTGAAACATACTGATTGAGGGTTCAACACAGAACTATTGTAACTACTAGTATATACATATTAGCCGTTCTCCTGGAAAACCGGGCTTAATGACAGCGATGACATTATCGGGGAAATCCAGTTTAAGTTTGACTTCATAAAATGTACGTCATGATTTACTTTCAGTTTCATGATTTACTTTTGCATATCACAACATCTTTCCTGTGTAGGGGATACAACTACTCAACGTTTTCATATATATATGTTCTCCTCCAACCACTCTTCATGCATAGTTTGCACTACAACAGAAAAAGAAACTGTAGTATTACACTCGCATATGAATTGTTATTATGTTCTAATATCGTTCTCCTCCATTTTGACCATTACAAAGATATATGTGTCCTTTCACAAGAGCTGAAACACGCACGCACGCACGCACGCACACACGCACACACACACACATACACACACTCCCGCCACACACAAACACGCACGCACCCCCACACCCACATATACACCCGCATGCACGCACGCACCGCACTGCATGTATTTGGGTTTACTGTTTTCTATGAAAGCTGTAATTCCTGTAAGTCTTTTATACTTATTTGTGCTTGTATTCGAACAGTTGACTTTATTTAGCGTGAGCTATGGTGGATAACTATTAGTGACCATGCTAACCAAATGAACGTGTTGTATATCAATTCAGATATAGTCTAGATTAATGGTATAAAGAAGTTAGTTATATTTTTCACCACATTTTACAAATTTTCATAAATACAAGAGTCGCCCCTCTCCTCTACGTTCTACTTACTCGCTACGTGTACCGTTCTTTGGTCGTCTACATTTGGAACTACAACAGAAAAAGAAACTGCGTGCGTATAAGCGTTTATTTATCCTCGCTGTGTTGCACTAAGCATTTTACCGAGCAGACCTCGGTTTAAAGTCTCATCCGAAGGACTGGTAAGGTAGGAAATACTTTTGAAATATTTCGATAATTAACCCAAATTCGGTCCGGGCTGGGATTGAACGCGCGATCCCTGGGTTACTAAGCCGCAATGCTAACTAGTACACCACGGCGCTACCTCATATGTATTAGTATTAAGTTCTAATATAATATAAACCCTGGTATCGTTCTCTTCCATTTTGACCATTATAAAAGTATATTAGTCCTTTCACAAGTGTTCAAATGTTAACAATGTTAACAAATAACAGAGTATGCTGTTTTATACATCGTTCAATGAACAATCGTTAAACGATATATATTTGATGCATGGAATTATTCCTCACTAATACTCTCTCTATCACACACACGCACGCACACAATCTTTTTTTGCGTTTAGCTTTGTTTCTCATAAACTACATGCAGAAGGTCAACGTACCACATTTGCATCATAGTTGTATATTGGGTAGTACAGCGATTCCCGTTATTGATGTTTAGTTAATATACTTCTCGTTGTGCAAGACAACAACTGTGTAATAATATGAAACGATATTAAAACTGACAGACAAGAATATGATTTGATATAACTGCTATGTTTAATCTTATACGTTTTCATTTTTCAACAAATTATAACATTCCACAGTGGCAACAGACGATGAGTGTGATAATGATAGTATATCAAAAAGGTGAAAAAACAAGGTCCATGAATGAAACATTATGTTTTTGTAATTATATATATAGTGTGTGTGTGTGTGTGTGTGTGTGTGTAAACCCAACTGACATACTTTTTCTTTCGTTCAGGGTTCTTATATATAATCACGTTGAACCCTTTGCTCTCGTGGTATTGCATCCAAACGCAACACAGTGAACCATTTTCCAACAGTTATTTCATATAATAATAAAAATAATAAATATATGATATCTTCCCGAAATTACCGAGCATGAATTCCACAGATTACAATCAGGCCATAAGGTCAATGCAAAATCTACATCATCAAGCAAAGTGCGCGCGGAAACTACCTAATTGTTCCGGACTTTCACGAAGACAAATTTGTTTAGTAAAATCATATTTTTCCCCTCTAACTAATAGTGTTTGGGATTGGCAGCTATTCCTAAGTTTTTTATTAGTATATCATATATCTATATAAATGGGGTATATTAACTTGGCTGGTGATTTAAAAAAAAGAATTACGGTCACGCACTTCCAGTTTCAAATGTGTTTCTGCACAAATGGTAAAGACGTAAAGACGTTTGTATTTACAATCAAGCGTAGAAGATGATCACTTTTAGAGAAAAGAATACTGAGGGGAAATGAGAACCATAGACTGCTACATAGCATTTAAAAGCTGTTTGAGTAAAACGGGACATGCGCAGTGAAGCAGACTAATGGGAAATACCGCGGTTATATCAACAAATCTTCAGTGGAATTATTTTTACTCTTCTTTAAATCAGATTTTTAAAAAAAAGTCGTTATTATTATTTTGGATCGATTAGTTGATTTGATAACTAATGGATTGGTCATTTGATCTGATTTACTGGGTGGCTGATAGAGTGATTGATTGACTGAATGATTAATTGATTGTAAATAGATAGACCGATTGATTGACTGATTGATTGATTGATTGATTGATTACTGAATGACTGATTGATCCATTGATTATTTGATTGATTGACTGAATGACCGATTGATCCACTGATTGATTCATTCATTGATTATTTGAGCGATTATTAATATTTGAATGGTTTACAATATGACATAGATACCTCTTTGCCATTACCGTTTTTTCATGTTTTCCTATATTATAAACCTCTTTTAATAGAATAAGACTGATTTATAAGTGCTGAATTGTCATTATATATGCACTACACTTAGATTAGTAGACATGCAAAAAAAGTTTTGAATTCTGCATTTACTTAGTTTTCTTTTTGTACTCTGGTGTTACCTCAATGCCCACCACACATTGTTTTTCAATTTATGTAAATGACTAATGTGAAAATATTATCTGTTAATTGCCAAGGTCTTGGGTCGGCAGAAAAACGCTTAGATGTTTTTAATTACATTAAATCTAAGAAATGTCAAATATATTGTTTACAAGATGTACATTCAACATCGGCAACAGAGAATTTGATTCGTGCACAATTGGGCAGTGAATGTGTTTTTAGCTCTGGAAAATCAAATGCTAGAGGAGTAGCCGTTCTATTCAGTAAAGAATTAGACTTCAAAATTCACAATTATATTTCAGACCCAGAAGGGAATTTTCTTATTATAGACGTATCTGTGGATACCAAAAGGTTTACATTAATCAATCTATATGGCCCAAATCAAGATTCACCTTCTTGTTTTAGAAATATCATCTCAAAAGTGGAAGATTATGAAAATACTGATCTTATTTTTTGTGGTGATTTTATTTAGTCCAAGATGCACAAAAAACAGTGTTAGGCATTATGTATGAAAACAATTTAATTGACCCTTTTAGAGAATCTCACCCTAACCTGAGAAGGTATACATGGCGCAAAAAAAAATCCTCTTAAACAAGCTAGACTTGATTTTTTTTGGTTTCTGACTCCCTTCTTTCATTTATAAATAACTGTATAATTGATACCAGCTATAGGTCTGATCACTCTATGACAATACTAAACTGTAGCTTTACACCATTTGTGAAACGCAAACCCTTATGGAAGCACAATAATTCCCTATTAAAGGATTTAGACTATTTACAAACCATTAACAACAAAATAACTGATATTAAAAGTCAGTATGCGTGCCCTGTCTATAATATGGAAAATATTGATAATTTGCCAAATGACCAAATACAGTTTGTGATAAATGATCAGCTCTTTTTAGATACTTTACTTATGGAACTTAGAGGAAAGTCAATTTCTTACTCAAGCTACAAAAAGAAGCAAAATGATGAACTAGTAAAAAAACTTATAAAACAAATTCAAATAATAGAAAATGATCTGACACCTAGTAAGACCGCCTTACTTCAACAGTTAAAAGATGAACTTCAGAAACTGCGAAAAATAAAAATAAATGGAATTTTAATTCGGTCACGTGCAAATATAATTGAAGAAGGAGAAAAGCCAAGTAATTTTTTCTGTAATTTAGAATCCCATAATTTCACTAGTAAAATTATCCCAAAAATTGAAAAAGAAGATGGAACTATTATAACTGATCAATTTAAAATTTTGGATGAAACAAAATCATTTTATGAAAACTTGTATTCCAACAAGGACTCAAAATTAAATAATGTTGATCTCAATCAAGATTTTTTTAACTTCAAAGTACCAACCCTTAATGAACAAGAATCAAAATCTCTGGATGGCTTTCTAACATATGAAGAAGCATCCCGTTCTCTATCATCCATGCATAATAACCGTTCACCCGGAACAGATGGCTTTGGAGCAGACTTCTTTAAATATTTTTGGAAAAAAATAGGTCATTTTATTGTTCGAGCTATCAATTATGGTTACACAAAAGGGGAACTTTCAATAACTCAGACAGAAGGAGTCATAACTTGTATTCCAAAAGATAACAAGCCAAGACAATTTTTAAAAAATTACTGACCCATATCTCTACTCAATTGTGCCTATAAAATAGCCTCAGGAGCCATAGCATACAGACTTAAAGCTGTATTACCTAAACTTATTAATGATAGTCAAACTGGTTTTATTGCAGGGAGATATCTTGGTGAAAATACTCGTTTAATATATGATATCATGCAATTCACAGAAAAGCAAGATATAGCAGGTCTTCTATTGTTGGTTGACTTTGAAAAGGCATTCGACTCTTTATCATGGTCTTTTATCTATAAAGTCTTGACGTATTTTAAATTTTGTAATTCTCTAATATCATGCATTAGATTATTTTACCATAAAGCAAAACTAGCTGTTAACCTCGGAGGGCAATAATGATTAAAAATAATACAAAAATTAAAGAAATAACCATTAACAACAAGGAACATAAATTATTACAATATGCCGATGACACATCAATTCTTCTGGATGGAACGGATATTTCTTTAAATGAAACACTTCATGTTCTATCTTATTATGCAGAAATTTCAGGCCTTGAAGTAAATTTCGGCAAAACTCAAGTTGTTTGGATAGGAAAAAAAAGATTTAGTTTAGAAACAATTAAAACACGATGGAAATTATCATGGGGAAAAAATGAATTTAGACTTTTAGGAATTAATTTTCATGTAGACTTAAACAAAATGATTGACATAAATTATAATCATAAAATACTAACAATAAAAAATCACATTAAGCTTTGGAAACGTAGGTACCTAACTCCTCTTGGAAAAATAACAGTCATTAAAACTTTAATAATACCAAAACTTAATCACTTATTTATGTCTCTCCCCAACCCAAATGAGTCGACGATTAAACTTATCAACAACATTTTATATGAATTTTTGTGGGAAGGTCCAGCAAAAATCAAACAAGCTGTCGTAATCAAACAATATTCTGAAGGTGGTTTAAATATGACCAACTTGCAAGCTTTTATCTTTGGGTTAAAAGCATCATGGATAAAACGACTCATTAGCAATACAAGTAGTAGTGGGTGGCACCATATAGTCAGTAACACTGTCAATATTAAAAATTTATGTTGTTTTGGAAAGAGGTACATACAGCAAAAATTAGTTACAATGAAAAACATGTTCTGGAGAGATGTTTTAAAGGCTTTTTATAATATCATAGAAAATAATACTATATCAACAAATCAACATTTTCTGGCAAGTCCACTATATTATAATACAAACTTGGTTATAGGAGGTAAAACCTTCTTTATGAAAGAATGGTATGACAAGGGAATTTATCTTATAAATGACCTTTTTAACACTGATGGACGTTTGTATTCCTTGGATGAATTTAGTACCATATATAAACTTAAAACAAATTTCATGACTTTCAATGGAATTATAGCATCAATTAAATCCATGGCAGGTAACAAAAAGATAACATACACGGACATAACTCAGAAATTATTCGAACCAACACTGTCATTAAATATCACACCATTCTTAAAAACAACAAAAGGAAGTAAAGAATTTTACTATATACTTAATAAAAATACAGAACAACCTTCTTCTAAACTTAAATGGGAACAAAATTATAACATAGAGCAAGAAACATGGAAGGAAATTTATATGGCACCTTTCAAATCAACCTCTAGTTCTACATTACAGTGGTTTCAACTTAGAATTATCCATAGAATTTTACCTACAAGAAAATACTTGCATACCATAAATGCAATAGATAGCCCTCTATGTCACACCTGTCACCAGGAAGAAACATTGGTCCATTTGTTATGGTCTTGTCCTGATACACAGAACTTTTTACATCAAGTAAATAATTGGTTATACACTAAAAGTGTTTTAATTCCATTCACTGAGGAGTTATTTATTTTTAACATTGGTAATAATATGTCTACAGCTGATCTCAGTGTAATACTTGAAATCAAGTACTATAAATTTTCTTCTAAACGCCTAAATACACCACTCTCTATAGCAGCCTTCAAAAACAGACTTGTGTATTGTTATAAAACACTTAAAGAAATAGCCATTATGAACAACAATCTAGAACCTTTCTACCAAAACTGGCAAAAATACAAAGATATTTTCGAACCTTCCTAAAATAAACTTATTACAAAATGAGTTTTTGTAAAATTTTGTAATTCACTGTATAAAATATTCACCAAATAACGGGATAAAAGATAATAATATCTGAATAAAAAGTGTTTACATAGGCCAATTTAGCTGAACCAAGACCGCATCACTTTTAAAGTTGATATCATTTTGATCAATGCTGATATGTTTCCTGTTGTGAGGGGCTGCATGGGGGTTAGCATACAGAGTAAGAAAACTTAGATCTTCACTAAAAAAAATTCTATTGTTTAACATGCTAAAATACTTCCCCTTAATAATAAAAATATTAACTGCATCTATTGCAACATGTAGTATAACTATTTGTTTACATTTTAATTAATAATGATAATATGCTTGTACTTTGTGCTCATATGAATCTTCAGAAATTATTAAGATATATACCATTATATTTGTAAGGTGTGCGGTGGGATGGTCCTCCCCGACCAATCACACACCTATTTACGTGGAGAATAAACGGGTCACCCAAGTGGTGATTGAAAAAAACAACAACAAAAAAACAAAACAAAAAACAACAAATCTTCAGTCTGTACCACTAATCATGCTAATTGTCATTACACAATGTCACAATTTTATATTACATATAGTATTTAGAATATCTTACGTGTGCCTGTTTAATACTGAATTATTAAATTCATTAAACTTGTTTGATAAAATTAGGCACAACCTCGCATCATATCAAGTTTATCCAACGAGTTTAACACATTCAGTATTAAATATGTATTCAAAAGTTGGATAAAATGATATGATGCGAGGCTGTGCCGAGCATTACATCACTTTTATCCAACGAGTTTACTGAATAAATTAAATATTAAATAGGCACGAATGTGAGATTCTATTTATCACATAACTCCAAAATAAAGTCTCAGAAAATGCGGGGGATATCAATTCCATAAATAAGTTCTCTTGTTACCGTTATAACTGCTGGTTTGTGTTGTATATATGTATACACACACGCACGCACGCACACACAAATACGCATGTCTGCATATGCATATACATAAACATACATATATACATACACCTATCTTTATTTCTTACAATCACTATTGTCGCTATCGTGGTCCTCCACCTTCAAATTGCCTTCGTCGTCGGGATAATAAAGATGCTGTGTTTGAAACCATCTCGCTTCTCATCGCTGCCGGTTTGAATCCCACTGGGAGCTCGACTTGTGAGAAAGTTACGATTCTTACGGATGGTGGGAGGTATACAGTACTGGTTCTACCCAGGAACAAATGTGTGGTATGCCTGCATCACACACAAATCGACCTTACATTTGCTGAAAGTGGCGTAAAACAGTTTTCAAACAAACAAAGCAACATATCATTGACGTTCTATTTTGTAGTTGACCATTCCTTATTAGTGTGTCTTTAGTTAAGTTATTGAAGTATACACACAAAAACAGATGCGTGGAATGATGTCGTGTTTGCTTGCATTAAATGCGTGCAAGTTTACCATCATATGTGTAGCATTAACTTCAGAACAGATAGAACAATCCCAAGGCAATTTACAAGTGAAACTGCTTCTACTGTATCGCACATTGAAAGGCCATCCATCGATGAAGCGGACATGGCTTTCATAAGTCTTGCTGTAGAAATTGACGGTGAACATATTTCGGCTAAATATTTGTTTCTTAAAATTGAAACAATACCTTGAATGCAAAAAGCATAAGCCCTACAGGTTTAAGCATATGCAAAACGCATTGTCGACTATTTTTGGTGACACAATCGTTATAACTAGTATCAATCACAAATCAAATAATGTAAAATGTAGATCTACTGCTTCGTCCTTATCATGCTTATTGCAGCAATTATATATACATGTAACATGCCAAAGCACACAGAAGCTGAAAAAATGTGGATCATGTTTTATAAGCAGACACACACCCAGGGTCGTAGCCATGCACGCTTGTGTATAGATAGGGCACACTCCCACAGTATATCCAGGGTCGTTGCCATGCTTGTGTATATATAGGGCACACTCCCACAGTATATCCAGGGTCGTAGCCATGATTGCGTATAGATAGGGCACACTCCCACAGTATATCCAGGGTCGTAGCCATGCTTGTGTATAGATAGGGCACACTCCCGCAGTTTATCCAGGGACGTAACCATGCTTGAAAAGACAGGGTGCCCACCCGCAGTATATCCAGGGACGTAATCATGCTTGTATAGACAGGCACCAATTCATAGTAAATCAATGGTCGTAACATTGCTTGTATAGAAAGGGCAAACTACCTGTTTATAAGGTGGATTTGGGCCTGCATATACAAGCATGGATACGACCTTGATATACTGTGGGTGAGTGCCTGCCTATTCAAGCATGGTTACGTCCCTGGATATACTGTGGGGTATCATGGTTGCTTTGTCTATACAAGCATGGTACGTCCCTGGCTAGTATGTGGGTGCCTTTTCAAGCATGGTTACGTCCCTAGATATTCTGTGGATTGGTGCTTTGTCTATACAAGCATGGTTACGTCCCTGGTTATTCTGTGGATTGGTGCTTTGTCTATACAAGCATGATTACGTCCCTGGATATTCTGTGGATTGGTGCTTTGTCTATACAAGCATGGTTACGTCCCTGGATATTCTGTGGTTTGGTGCTTTGTCTATACAAGCATGGTTACGTCCCTGGATATACTGCGGGTGAGTGCTTTGTCTATACAAGCATGGTACGTCCCTGGATAGTCTGTGGGTGCCTATTCAAGCATGGTTACGCCCCTGGATAGTCTGTGAGTGCCTATTCAAGCATGGTTACGTCCCTGGATATTCTGTGGTTTGGTGCTTTGTCTATACAAGCATGGTTACGTCCCTGGATATACTGCGGGTGAGTGCTTTGTCTATACACGAATTGTACGTCCCTGGATAGTCCGTGGGTGCCTATTCAAGCATGGTTACGTCCCTGGGTATACTGCGGGTGGATGCTTTGTCTATACAAGTATGGTACGTCCCTGGATAGTCTGTGGGTGCCTATTCAAGCATGGTTACGTCCCTGGATATACTGCGGGTGGGTGCTTTGTCTATGCAAGCATGGTACGTCCCTGGATAGTGTGTGGGTTCCTATTCAAGCATGGTTACTACGTCCATTGATATACTGCGGGTGGGTGCTTTGTCTATACAAGCATGGTACGTCCCCGGATAATCTGTGGGTGCCTACTCAAGCATGGTTACGTCCCTGGATATTGAAAATCATCATTGAAAACAAGGAGGTGATTCCATGTATATGCATTGTGCCATGCGTAATGCGTATTGTATTGTGCGTTGCGTATTCATGCTCCCGAGGGCGATGAGTACGCTTCATGCTAATATCTCGCCAGTAAAATCCTCACTATACAGTCCTACAAACGTCTAAGTTCCCAAAATTCTTATCTGGAAGGTCATAATTACCCATTTAATTGGAATGACAAGCTTCACCAAAAGTATAATAATCGGCAGGATCAGGTTACCAATACAGGTTTACCTTCTGAGATTTTCTCTAGGCTTAGCTTGCTACTAGAACTGAGCGTTGTATAGGTTTACGAATCATTATTGTACGATTTTTTCAAATGCATTTGTCTTATATGTTATCAAATTAGTACATCAAACGGTATTTCAATACATTGTTTATATAAAGAAAAAAATAAATAAAGAAAATAATAATAATAATAATAATAATTATCATAAATACTTTATTTAACGAGAGAACTCATTTGAAACTAGTCAATCTACCATGAGACCCTCAACAATACAATATATACAATATTTACAAGTAAAATGCATTTAAGTGGTATATTCAGTAAATGGAAATATGTTTAAACAGAACTGCAAGACTTAGTCATTTACTAATATATCGGATGGTGAATCCACTGTAAATACAGTGTTTTGAATTGATTTACAGAT
Source organism: Cyrtodaria siliqua (assembly GCA_037043455.1). NCBI lineage: Eukaryota > Metazoa > Mollusca > Bivalvia > Adapedonta > Hiatellidae > Cyrtodaria > Cyrtodaria siliqua. The sequence goes on along the minus strand of JAWPHD010001813.1, from coordinate 105,423 downwards.
TGGGCATTTTGTATATGGCGGGGAAGAGAGTTCCACACTTTAGAGCCTGAATAAGCAAATGACTTTCTGAATAACTCACTATCGGGTCTGGGGGAATATAGTTGTAGATTTGATGATGATCTTAAATTCCGCATATGGACATTTGAAGTTAGAGTAAAATGCGTCTTTAAGATAAGCAGGGGTCTGATCATTAACTGTTTTGAACATAATGATTGCTTTTTGACATATAACTCTTTCGGGAAATGTCATCCGACTGAGTTCGCTAAAAAGTTCAACGGAAGGAGTTTCGAAATCTTTATCTTGGATAAGTCGTGCAGCTCGTTTTTGGAACCTTACAAGTTTATCTTCGAGAGAAGTATTACAATTTCCCCATATCACACAACAGTAATCAAGATGGGGTAAAATATAAGAATTGAAAAATAATTTGCGCATAGGTATAGAAAGGTAAATATTTATGCGAGATAACATGTATAACAATGAATTACATTTTTACAGAACTTTATCAATTTGGGTATTCCAAGAGAGGGTTTTGTCAATAAAGTATGATCAACTAAATCAAACGCCTTTGATAGATCAAGGAATATAGTACCAACAATTTCATTGTTGTCAATGGCTGCAGTCCAGTCATCTAATATGTGTATAAGGGCAGTTTGACACGAGTGAATTGCCCTAAAGCCAGATTGTCGTGAACAAAACAACCTCTGGGAGAGATTGTAGCAGACATTTTCAAAAATCTGGCACTCATTTCGTCGGAACCGGTAGACTTGGTAGTAGAGATTTAAGTTGACTTTCAACAAAGGACAGAGGTACTAGTGGAATATTAAATTTCGGAGACTTTCGCATTTTGTCGTCGATGAGATTTTTACAGAACTTTATCAATTTGGGTATACCAAGAGAGGGTTTTGTCAGTTGTAACACCGAGTATTTTTTCTTCCTAACTACAATTAATAGTTTCATCTTTGAACTGAATAGAAGGGGCATTGTCATAAATATGATGTATTTTGTTCTTAGATGAGAGATACATTATTTTTGTTTTTGATGCATTGATAGACATGCGATTAGTATCGCACCAGGCGTTGACGTTGATAAGGTCATTATTGAGTGAATTTGCAGTGTCGACAAGAGATGAATTTGAAGTTGAAAGCGTTGTATCGTCTGCAAAAAATATCCGTGACTGTGTTTTCCATAGATAATGGCAGGTCATTGATGTAGATTAAAAATAATAAGAGACATAAAACAGATCCTTGGGGTACACCCGATACACCCGAAAATGTTTAGTTTTAGGTTGTTGGATCTCAAGCCATGTAGATTCAACTGAACTATTTTCAAGGTCAAATCTTTGAACACGTGGTATATCTTCTCTGTCATAAATAATTGATCCACCGCCATTTGTAATTCTATCTTTTCTAAATAGTTTGAAATGTTCTAATCGAAGTTCATTGTCCGAAAACGTATTGTTCAGAAATGTTTCACATAAGCATATAATATCAATATGTTGTTGTTGTGATATAAGAAGTTTAATCTCATCCAGCTTAGGATAAAGATAATGAATAATGAGGTGAATTATTTTAAGCCCCTTCTGTGTAAACCATGTGTCAAAAGTTGGATGTTGATTACAGTTAGTAATATCATTAGCATTAACAGTAGCAGTAACAGTATCAGTTTCATTTAATATAGTAGCACGATGATTTGGAATTCAAGAGACTATTATTAGTACCATTCTTAGCATAATTATTAACAGAATACTGGGCCTCATGGTTGAAGCAAAAACAGGCATTATAAACACAACGGTTGCATACCTTAGTGCAGTATGGACAAAACACCATTGACAAAATTGACAGTGTCTGATCTGACAAAGAATCACTCATTTGAATTTCGATAATTGATGGATTGTGTCTCTGTTTATCATAGATACAAATACCGTCACCTGTCTATACAAGTTCTTTCCGTTTTACCCTAGTATTGATTTCACTTCTTGTTTGCTTAACAAGAGTTTGAGCAACATCTTTTGCTTTTTCCAGCTTTTCAAAGATCATTAACTTCTTTAAAAGCATGCTTTCAATACTCTCTGTGGCTAAATCAATGGTGTTATCCAAAAATGTCTAGTAATAATACTATACTTTTTTGATTCTTTGTTTGTTTTACAATAAGGAGCTTTATAAATCTTGGTGTCCCATGTACATAGTATTCAGTTAGATCAATATCAAATATATCTTATATTCGGCTTATTGCAATATCCTGGCCTTTTTAGCCTTCCTTATACTTCCTACTTTTAATAACAGATAAGTTAACGTTTCCTTAGTTTCACATTTTTCATTTAAAAATGCAAAAACAAATCCCATTGTTAAATATTTTTAAAAAACATATTATATCTTTATACAAAGTGGAAAAGTGGATAGCATATACAAATTTAAAAGTTGCACGATTTAAAGCCATGTGGAGTCGATATATAAACATTGGTAAAATAGGCCTGTAGATACAGGCTTATTTGATTTCACTAAACCTCAATGAAATACTCCAAAATGCATGGACACCACAACAATCGACATAGTAAAACACTATTGTCTACTTCTCAACCTTTTTCTTTACAATGTTCTCCCTTTTTTGATGTATTTATTTAAGTTCTAGAAAATGTTTTGTATTAAACTTATTTTCCATACATATCCTTACAATACAACATAACCATAGACATACTAAATACCTACAATACCCTAGAAAAATCCTATGAGCATATATGTGTAAATAATATGTGTATGCGGTGAGTGTGTGTATTATAATTAGGTCTTTCAAGCATGTCAACAACAGCTGAATTTCGCAGGAGACTTAAAGGGATGACAGGATGTTTATTAGGTCATTTGATTGGCTGTGGCCTGATATGGTAAATTTTTCAAAAGGTATATCTGCAAGATTTTTATTTTTATTTTAAGTTTTTATTTTTTTTTGAAAATAAAATAATCACCACTTTTTATCGAAAATTCTTTCAAATAATTAGTCGGTATAAAATGTCAGTAATGTCTACTGAAAGCACAAGCACTGTGTACTTGATCCTAAACAAAATTTATTTTGATTCAGTGTCGAGCATCGCCACCAGTGACCTACATCTATGTTCACAAAGAATTATATAGGAAAACCTTGCGTTGACTTCTCCTGAAAGTACTTGATGGATTTTAATGAAACTTTTCAGGAATGTTGCTCTAGATCTTTAGTTGGTCCTAAGTAGTAATAAGTAATAATCAGGTCGGCCTGAAATTCAAGATGGCCACCACAGCTAAAAATAATTTTAAAAATCCAATTTTGTGACGACTACTTTTCAAAAATCACAAGTGGTATTAATTTGAAACATTTACTAAAATGGCTGACATGACGTGTATTTGGTCCAGCACAAAATTCATTTTGATTCGATGTCAAAGATAAAAAAAAATTATCAGTAGAGCTTAAAGGTCATTGTACTCTTGTAGGTTACATATTTTGGACATAGAAGCATATTCAATACATTAACTGTTTTCATATAACTTTGCTTTATTTTTTCAGGCCGAGCTGATGAAACTTGTTGAACAAAATGATGGAAAATTATATGGCGAGTTTAATGACTCTGTTACGCATGTCATTGTGAAAACAAGTGAGTTGTCAAGGTTTTTTGTCTTGTAACCATCCACTGCCACAGTGACATATATTTAACAAATCTAGTTAGACGTTGTGCTGAGGGGCAGGTTATATAACCTTTGTCTTCTATAAATTAATGGCCATTTCATATTTCTGAGGAATGTTACAATCAGAATGCTAGAGTTTATAAAAGGGTCCTGTGTCCCTTTATCTTTATTAACATCATTGTATTTGCTTGCATGCATGGCATTGTACGAACTTACAAAACAGTCGTGGATAAAATAACAGTTGTAACTGGTCTTGTATTTAAATTGGGATTGGCAATTATAAACAAGTCAGTCATTGTTTTCAAAATATAGACTCAGGCATTAATTTTTCATTTAGATCCAAATGGAAGTCGTGTCTGTGATAGAACCTTAAAATATTTCCAAGGTATGGCAAGGAACTGTTGGCTGATGGATTGTCAGTGGGTCTTAGATAGCAAATCTTCTGGATACTTGTTACCTGAGGTAGGATGTTCATTTGATAAAAAATATAGTTTTGCATTCATAGCAATATATAAGGCCTTTTCCATTAAAACATACATAGGCACTTTTGAAATTGTACTTCGTTTAATATGAAATTTGCAAAGATCATCATTTGAGCGATTATGGGCACTCTTTGTTTTATTTTAATATTATCTTTTTTTGTTTTGTTTCGCATAAGAATCCTTGGTTCATGGGTTTAGATCTCAATGGGACATTATTGTTTTCGAAACTTGTTTCATTGGTTCTGTTTATTATTATTTATTTTGCTCAAACTGTCATGGCCTCTTTAGCAAGTAGAGATATACATGCCCTAATGGGCCTTTTGCTTTGCCTCTGGGAAAATCAAGGACATTGTATTGTCTGCAGGACATATGAAAGATGAATCTGTTTGACCAAGTATGATATTTATGTTAATGACATTGACACTTGTTAATTCATGAATAAATGAAACATTTTTGAAATGAGTAATTGTTGTATTAAGTCTGTCTGTTCTTAAACTGTGTGCGTCTCCTCCTAGATGACTCACTTTTTCAAACAAACTTGGTGGGCGCGTCTTCTTTGACAGTATTGAATTTATGGTTGATTTAATAGTTTTTAGTTGAGTAGTTTTCTCAATTTCAGAAAAAAATGCCGCACATTTTCCCAATTCAGATAGGGTCCTTTTCCCAAATTACCTGGAAAGGCCCTGATAGAGTGGTTGACAAGGATGTGTACAGTGTGTATGACAGCTGAGTACGGATAATTATGATGGGAATCCCATCGACTTTGCTGTAGTTTTAGCATTATCAGTGTTACCATTCAAAAAAGCTATATATTTTTATGAACAGATTTTTAATTACAATATTACAGTCTATTAAACAATATGTATACATTTCTCCTTCCCCCCAAAACTTAGTTATCATTAAGACATAAGGAATACTTCTCCATATTGTCCTCTCATATGCTTTATTCAGTTCAAACCTTGAGGAAGAATGAAAACATTGTTTTGGTATTTCCAGAAAACGTCAAAGATTTAATTGTTGAAATGAAGGGCACACTAACAAAAGAACCGGCCGACTTCTCCAGACACAGTTGTACCAGTACTCAATTGGTGGTTAGCATGCTTGATTTGAAAGATGTAGCTGAAATTATTTTTCCACAATACAGAAAGATGTTCAACGGTATGTCAATAACAAAAATACTTGACTATGTTAATTAAAGAATTGCTGTCAGTTTATAAATAATAGTATTTAGCCAAGCGGGCGGCGGCAGGCAGCAACAATTTTGTTTTATATCTCAGCATTGTCATGTCCAATCTTCATCAAACTTGAACAGCACTTTCCTCTTGTGAAGCACTCACCATACTCTGAAAACTAGGTCATTGTGACGTACTTTCTCTAATGTCTCCAATAAGTTACATTAACATTTTTTATTAAGATTTGTCGGGTATTGGGGGACATATTTACCTCTACTGGTCGAAAGCCATCAACATTTTTTTTATATATCTCGGTATTGCCATGTCCAATTATTTCAGAATTTGGGCAGTAACTTACTGACATGTACCAAACATCAATCGATCCTCGCCCCCGCCACCAAAAAATCATAATCTAGAAAAGCACATTTTGGAAAATCCAGCTTTAGCGACCCGAGGCGTTAATTTGTCTTCTATTAATTACATTGTGTGTTATATAATTGGTTCAATTTAACTTTTAATTATTGCACCGGAAGAAAATGATATTGCTATACTGCTATTCGTTATGTTTTGGTTTCCCTAGGTTGGTACCGGAAATTCAGTGTTCTTACTGTATCAAGTGATTGGCTACTGGATTCATTGACAATGTATACAGTACAACCTTTGGAGGAGTATGTGCTGACAAGTAAAGTAAGAACACAATATCAGAATCTTTAAGTGATTTAACAACATATTTTTCACTTACCGCTACAGCTCTAATTTACAAGTGGCGTATATTCTTCAGTTGTAAACTTACTGAACTGGACCATTAACAAGTCAGTTTGCATTGTGTAAATTGGAAAAAAACATTAACACTTGCCACAACAATTTGCCACAATCTTTCTTCTACAACAATCGTCAAAATTATACCACAGTCATCCTCAAATGACATTAATACATTATTATTTATACATGTGTATTCCATTTTATATATTAGTCCAAGACAGTCCTATTGAGATGCTGTTTGATGCATTCATCATAATTTACTTTTCAGGATGTATATCAAGTTGAAGAATCTTGCAAAGAGCAAAATAACTCCAGTGATAGTAAAAGATACAGTTAAAAATATAATTGACGCTCTACATGGCTCTTATAACATCAATGAAGCGAGTGACTATCGTCTTGAAGAGGCAAAATAAAGCAGGAGCCATAACTACGCCATTACTTGTCCGATCTGGCAGTTTTTCGAACTTGGCCAGTAGAGATAATAATAATAATTTAAAAAAAAAAAAAAAAAAAATAAATAAAAAAATAAATAAAAAAAAATAAAATAAAAAAAATAAAATAAAAATAATAAAAGAAAAAATTTCTAGTAAAGCTTGGTAAAGACCAGATGAAAAATGAAGGCCCTATCACCTTAACAAGGCAAAATATAGCATATTTAAACTTTTCTGAGCTTTTATTGACATTAACAATCTAGTAAAATTTGGTAAAGATTGGATGAAAAATAAAGGAATTTTCTCTCATAAGAAACTTTGGTTCAATTTTCTTTAATTGGAGGCTTAGGGGCCCTTGTCAGATCAGTTTTACATAGTCTTAAAGTTATAGGGTAGAACTTCAAAAATCTTCTCTGAAACTACAACAGCTAAAGGTTTAATATTGTTATTACATTTCTATGGGTGAAAGACTGGGATTTCTCAGTGAAAGAATATTCATAATCACTAAATATTAATATAATCTAACTCCGAATACAAAACTATCTAACTGCGACGTTGTGTTATGACGTCATCCGCCGATAACGCTAAATAAAGCGAATAATTATTAAATAAAATCAAACATAATCTGATTAAAAATGTAATAAATAGATTATTTAACTGTTGTGATCGATTATATTGAAATCCTTCACTCGATGGTAGGCGTGTGTTGTTTTTTAATCACTCGCTTACGCTCGTTCGTGAAAAGAACCACACGTCTACCATCTCGTGAAGGATTTCCCTATAATCGATCCCAACAGTTAAATAATCTCTATGTATTTATTATAAGCTTATGTTCCTCTACAGAGTTTGTTCAAATGGTAACCCTGGGGTCTACTTTGGCCCGCCCCAGGGGTTACATGTTTTACATAGACTTATATAGGGAAAAACGTAATCTTTTTCTCTGAAACTAAGAGTCAGAGGTTTAATAGAGGTTTAATATTTTGTATTTACCATCAGCTTATGGTCCTCCACCAAGTTTGCTCACATGGTGACCCTGGAGTCAAATTTGACCCTGTCCTCGGGGTCACATATTTTATAGACTTATAGAGGGAGAAATTAAAAAATCTTCTCTGATACTACAAGAGCCAACCGAGTTTAATATTTTGTATTTACACTCAGCTTATTCTCCTCTACCAAATGTGTACAAATGGTGACCTGGGGTCAAATTTGAACCCATCCGATCCCATCCCTGGGTCACATGTCAAACTTGGTTTGAGTGTTTATATTAAAGAAAGTTTGATTTGTTTTAAAGCTAGCCAGACTTGTGCCAAATACATCCCACCCCCTATATCTTCGTAATTGAAGACACACTATAAAAAAACTACATTGATACTGCCATATCTGACGCACAATCCTTTTTTCTTAAACGCCACACCACCACCCCAAACCATGGACACCATATAGCAAGTAGACCGATACAGGTCCTCTTGGGCATCTTGTATTATTTTATTATTATTTCTTTTTTGGGAGTAGGGGGCGGCCTTGACTAGACTAGTTCACCATCTATCTCGTTGGTCCACAGTATATGCAGGACTGAATGTGTCTCAAGTGTTTGGTCCTTATTAAAATATCTCTCTGTCTCACTGGTCCATCCTTTCGTAGGACCATATAAGACTCTCAGTCCCCCATGAAATGGTCTCTCGTTTTGAAACCATGATACATGGACAACTAACTATCCGGGCTGTATCTTCTCTCCGGGAATATTTTGTGTACATAAGTATTAAGAAATATAAAAGGATCGGACAGGGAAAGTAGCATTCAAGGAGGACAGTCAACCACACAACACAGAAACCAACATGCAAACAGACAAACAAGAAGGCAAAAGTAATAATAAATGCAAACGACATCATGAACACAAAAGGGTTGACAATAGGGCTACCGCCGTGGAACGGTCAGTGGCAAAGTAGGCCATTGGGGGTTTAAACCGGTTCTAGGGTGCACCAAACCTCACACTTACCCTACTGTCATCCCATTAAAACAGGACAGTGTAAATAAAGAAATCCCCGCCATGATCTAATCTCTTACCAACAAGACAGCATTAAGAGGCAAGTTGGAGCTATATTGACAATTAAAGGGATAGCTGTTCAGCTCAACGTATGATGCTGAAAGAATTATCAAAATGTCATGAAAGTCAATGTCATAAAGGAGATGTGACCTATTGAAAATTTGCAAAGAACATAAATAGAGGCGGCCATCTTTGAACGATGACGTCATGGCGATTTTGCCATATATGGCATATTGACAAAATGTGTTTTAAAGCTTAGAAAATCACTGCAAATTGATTAAACTAAATGTACAGATGTAAAATGTATAACTTGTAGTAGTATTTTTCATTTGCAGTGATTTTCTTCGCTTTAAAAGACATTTTGTCAATATCCCATATATGGCAAATAGGCGCGATGACGTCATCGTTCAAAGATGGCCGCCTTCATTTATCAATCTTTTTAAATTTTCAAGCTATATCGGACCAGGAACACCAGAGTTATGTGCTCTTAAATTATTGATTGTATTAATTTTTTTCCAAACTTGGCCAGATTGTTGATATCAATTAAAGCTCGGACGAGTTTGAAAACCAGCCAGATGGAACCAGTAACACCGGAGTTATGACCCTTTTTCAATATTTGGTAATGTACACTGGAAACCCCAGGGGACCTGGGTTCAAATCTCACTTGAGTATTTTTTTTCTTTTCTTTTTTTTAAATATGTTTTAATTTTCTTTTCTTTTTTTATTTCATTCATGGGTTTAAAATATGTCTATGGTTAACAGACTGCGAATCATGTAGCCGACAATAAGCATGCATTACAACTTCAATTCCTAGGAAACCCGTCTTAAAACCTGAAAAGTATACACGCATATTTTTCAATGTTCAAAGCTTGCCGTTTTATTGCCTCAAATGACGTTTTCGTAGAGCAGTTTACTAAAGTGTAGAATGCGGCAATATTTCCGGGATCTACACGTCCGGGATTTTTTACGGAGCATAATGAAACCATAAGTCAAACTGAATGAAACCGCAAGTATTGGAATGGAATACTTGCAAATCTGTATTTTAATAGAATAATACCTTTTTATGGAATAATACACATTTATAATGCGGTATTCTCGTAAATACCGCCGTTTTAAACACTAGTCGATGGGTTTATTCGCTGCCTATATGGTTTTCGTAATGGTAAGGTAGCAATGAACAGTTTATTTGAGATTTTCACTTTGATAACGCAATCTTACCAAACGTGTGCCAAATACATCCCACCCCCTATATCTTCGTAATTGAAGACACACTATAAAAAACTACATTGATACTGCAATATCTGACGCACAATCCTTATATCCTGAACCCCACACCACCACCCCAAACCAAGGACACCATAGAGCAAGTAGATCGATACAGGTCCTCTTGGGTCTCTTGTTATTATTTTATTATTACTTTTTTGGGTGTAGGGGGCGGCCTTGACTAGACTAGTCCACCATCTATCTCGTTGGTCCACAGTATATGCAGGACTGAATGTGTCTCTTAAGTATTTGGTCCCTATTAAAATATCTCTCTGTCTCACTGGTCCATCTTTTCGTAGGATCATATAAGTCTCAGTCCCCCATAAAATGGTCTCTCTTTATGAAACCATGATACATGGACAACTAACTATCCGGGTTGTATCTTCTCTCCGGAGATAGTTTGTGTACACATTTGTATTGCTTTCTTAGTAAAGTCCTCACAGCTTTGGCCTAACCTGACCGTTTAGTCATCAGTGTGATAGCTCAGGCTAGTGTCCAGCTCAACGCGTGAGGCTAAGACATCAGTATTAAGTTCAGACATCGATTTGGAGCTATATTGACAAATGGATAGCACCTAGTAGTGTTCAGTTAAACATGCTGACAGTTGACACGTGTTAGAGTCTGAAAGCTAGTGTTCAAAGTTTTTATTTTACTTAAGTTTGGAACTAGTATTATATAGTTGGAACAGACAAGTTTTGAACCGAATTGTTTTATAATCAACTGATGTTGATAGTGGCTCTTATTTGCAGCTCAGTGTACATTATTGTGTTTCACAATCATTGCTTGAACAAGTGTAATTTTGGTATACTAGTAAGGCAGGGAAGGAAATCTTGAGAGAAAATGTATAAATATAGCGTTCAATGTTTTGTTTGTTGAACAACAGTCTTAAAACGTTGTGTTCAATGTTCAAATTAGATTAAAAGCTGTGCTATATATTCAGCCAAGACACTGTCACCTTATGAAAGGGCCCATTTTAAAGTAGGAATTAATAAATACACCCATAAAGTAAGGTTAATTTAGATCTCCAACTCCTGACAAATGTCAAAATATTGAGTCAGAGCTGTGGTAAATTCATGCTAAGTGCATGTTTTGTTTACTGCATGAAAACATATAACATATTCCACATAAAACCATTACACTCAGGCGATCGCCTTGAGGCCCCGTGTGTGTGTGTGTGTGTGTGTGTGTGTGTGTGCCTGTGTGTGTATGTGTGTGTGTGTGTGTGGGGGGGGGGTTGTGCAGTCTTTAGTAGAGGGCCACCTTGACTAGACTAGTTCACCATCTATCTCGTTGGTCCAAAGCAGGACTGAATGTGTCTCTTAAGTATTTGGTCCCTATTAAAAAATCTCTCTGTCTCACTGGTCCATCTTTTCGTAAGGACCATATAAGTCTCTCGGTCCCCCATAAAATAGTCTCTCTCTTTGAAAACCATGATACCTGGACAACTTTAACTAGCAGGGTGGTAATTTCTCTCCGGGGATATTTTGTGTACAAATTTGTGTTCATTTCTAAGCACTGAAAGTATAGTCCCCAAAACGTAGGTCTTAGGCCGAGTCCCCCAAACTACATGTAAACCGGCTAGAGAGAGAGAGAGAGACAGAGACAGAGACAGAGACAGAGACAGAGACAGAGACATATTGTATATATCCAGGGCCGTAGCATAGTTTAACAAACACAGGCCAAACCTAATCGGGAGGTCCGGGTGTCCTCCCCAGATTTTTAAAAGGCATTACTCGATGAGTTTTTCGAGTACTGTTTGTGTACTGCTAGAGTGCGTTTTAAAGTTTCTATAATTCTATATACTTTTTTGCGAAGAAAAAGAGTCACTTTACCTCTCTTGTTTGTGTTTGTTGCTTCCAAGGGATCCCTTTTTGTAGTATTTATTAACTAGTGTGTTCACATCACTCTCGCAAAACTTTACAAAATAAAAATAAGTTAAATCAAGATTAATTCGAACCTGGAACAATTGAGTTCACATTAAAGTACTGTATACGTAATATACTTAAGACATAAAAAATACGTACCTGTATGCTATCGGTGAATAAATTAAAACTCAACAGTATCAACTAATGCACTGGTGATTTAATTATTAGGCATCCGAACTCCTAACTGTATTTTGTTCACCTATAAAATAACCCCATTGTTCACGCTATTTTGGTCGCAATACATTTTCGTGGAGGTCAAGGTAATCAGGCTGCTATGTTTACAGGCTGTTCCATTGGAACCCCCGTATGTAAAGTTCAGTGCGGTACAGTATGTTTAAATACTCTAGTAGTCAAGTGACAAGCAATTAAATCATTGCTAACAGGGGCGTAGCTAGAGCCTTTTGGAGAATACGCCCTGGGGGAGGGTGCGTGAGGGGGTGTGCACCTCCTGCTGGTGGGGGTCCTGGGAAACTTTTGAAATTTGAGTGCAATTTCGGAGGTTTGTGGCTTCATTTGAGCGAGATTTTGGAGGCTTTCACCTCCATTCTTAAGTGTGTTTTTAAAAATAGTGCCTCACCCCATACCCCACTTCCATTTTTATTGCTGATTTTAAAAAATAAGCACTTTTATTTTTTCACATTCGATTTTTTAGAGTACGCCCGGGCGTACAGGAGTATGCCTGGCTACGCCGCTGGCTAACGTCATATATCTTGCGCTGTAAGACGTCAAACGTTATCACCTTGTTCAAGATGCTTAATAATGTTATATGTACTGATGCATATGATGGGTTTACATCGGGGGTGTTCAAGGTTTGAGAGCATGTCAAGTTTGTTGTAATCAAATTTTCATTAAAGGGAGTACATCAGGCTTTTCAAAGGGGTCTAGGGGTCCGACTTAAAATTGACAAATAATAATATTTTCTATTTTAAAGCGCCTAAACATAATGAATGATCCTAAAAAATGACCCCTTAGTTACAAGGAAATTCATTCTGTACAGTAATACGTGCTATTCTAGGTTACGAACCAGGGTTAATTTTAGCATTTTATGCCCGATTCCGTCCTAGCTATATGGTGTAATCGAAGTTTAAACCTTAACAATATGGTTCAAACATCATATTTTGATGGATATAAGTGTTTTATCATGAACTGGAACTTTTTCATAATTTAAGATATTTCTAGAAAAATCCTGATGTACTCCCTTTAAACTTACTGTTGAGTTTGTCTTCGTGAGGTATATTTACAAAAAAATATATTTACTTTCGTTCTGTGACGTTAACGGTTTAAAAAGTGACGTCATGTAACGTGGCACTTCCAACGGATGAAAAATAGGCGGGGAATTAATGGAACAGCCGTATTTTGCCGTAACATAACACTTAGTTGTCTCTCTTCTTTGTGTATATTAAAGAATGCGCAGGTCGTGTAAAATTAAGAAATAAGAAATACGTACCTGTATTTTATCGATGAGTTAGGATTTCGGATGAGTAGTAATTAAATCACGAGTGCCTTAGAACGAGATAAGAATGCAAATAATAATGCACCAATGTAGCCCAATGGCTTCAAATCTATGATCTTCGGATTATTATAGAGTTGAACGTTATACGATAACTCAATATTAGACGTACACATGTCAAACCAATACACACCTACAATTTAAATTCCGCCTTAGGAGATCGCTGAGCCCGATACTTATATTTAGTTATCGGTGGTACATTTTCAATTTCTTTTGTTTTCTTACTTAATTTTTGATTCGGTTGTTCCACTACTCCGGCCGATAAAAGGCTCTGGGTATTGTTTAACCTCTGATAGGATATGTTGTCTGCTTTTTAATTTAGAGTGCGTTAGCACGAGATAAGAATGCACATAATAATGCACCAATGTAACCCAATGGCGTCAAATCTATGATCTTCGGATTATTTAGAGTTGAACGTTATACGATAACTCAATATAGTAGACGCACTACGCTAACACATGTCAAACCGATACACATCTACAATTTAAATTCCGCCTATGGAGATCGCTGAGCCCGATACTTATATTTAGTTATCGGTGGTACATTTTCAATTTCTTTTGTTTTCTTACTTAATTTTTGATTCGGTGGTTCCACTACTCCGGCCGATAAAAGGCTCTGAGTATTTTTTAACCACTTATAGGATATGTTGTCTGCTTTTTAATTTAGAGTGCGTTAGCACGAGATAAGAATGCAAATAATAATGCACCAATGTAACCCAATGGCGTCAAATATATGATTTTCGGATTATTTAGAGTTGAACGTTATACGATAACTCAATATATTAGACGTACTACGCTAACACATGTCAAACCAATACATATCTACAATGTAAATTCCGCCTATGGAGATCGCTGAGCCCGATACTTATATTTAGTTATCGGTGGTACATTTTCAATTTCTTTTGTTTTCTTACTTAATTTTTGATTCGGTTGTTCCACTACTCCGGCCGATAAAAGGCTCTGGGTATTGTTTAACCACTTATAGAATATGTTGTCTGCTTTTCAATTTAGTCTTTTGGCTTCATAACCGCTGCTCCCAACTAAATTCCATTATGTTTATTTCGCTCTTCGGGCCATTTAATTTTATTAGATACTGGGACCATACGCCGAACTACATGAGGAAGTAAATAAATCCATGTCCACCGCCGTATGCATGCCATCTTCGGGATGGTTAAAATTGTGTACTATTGATTTCTTTGGGGCTAGAGGTTCAGACTGTTCAGATATTCACAACAATGAGCATATAACATGTCAATACATATTAACTCACTGCCTCAACAGGTTATGGCAAAGCCTCGTATTGTATCATTTTAACTCGTTTATTAAAGTCTATCATCCAACCACCAAATTAGCATTTATTATTAATGTTATAAATATAATAGTTTAAAAAAATGCAAACTTCGAACGGATACAGTCTATCTGTTTAGATGTTAATAATCATACCTGCTTTGTACTTCATGCCATGGGCATCGAATATATATCATTTAGTCGCTGGTGTTACTTTGTTAATGTCGACCTTTAGGCATTTTCAGGACCATATAAGGTACAAATATGACTTTGTATTCATCTGTTATGAGCTTTTTAACTGTTGTTAAATGCTAGAACTACTTATTTTGAAATCACCCAATTGCAATGTAGCTAATAAACGCCAAATGTATTGATACATATAAAACTAATAATTTAGACCTCTGCGATATAAAAGTAATATATACTGATAAATGTGATCCGTTGGGAGCAACAAAGACAATTAAGAGAATAAAGCAGCAGACTCGGTTTTACTGAGTCTGTTCATGAGAAGTAAGGAAAGAAGCAACACCTCTCACGCCCCCTAGTATCGGCTTAAGCGGTATTTTACTTCAAAGCCGCCTATATTGGGCTCGTTTGTCCCAAAGGACAAGTAAAATAACACTACTGATTCGTAGCACGGGGAGACTTTTTATAGCCGATTTAATGAATTAACAACAGAGGATTATAATATGTGTTACAAAATATCCAAACGCTGTAGACTTAAGTGCAACTTTGGGTAATTCACATCGAACGTCGCCCTTATGCTATATATTGTGTCGTCTTAAGTACTATTGGTCCGTGATGTTTGAAAAAAGATCCAAAATCGATGGGATACGGTCAAGTGTGATTTTTAACAAAATTAATAAGTTAGGCATATGTGATGTCAGTCAGTATAGTTGAAATGCAAAAATAACCAGTTTAAATTGTCTATTCTTATCTCATGAATATATTTCAAAAAATTCAAGAATATGTGTTCTTGTAGAAATTATTTATAACAAATATACAACTGGTTACTTAGGTATTTGTTAAGTACTCTGAATTAGTGCAGCTTTCGATGTTACTAATTCTAAAACATACGAACTGTTATTTTGACATCATGTTTTACTAGTATTACCACTAAAAATGCGATTGCAAAACAAATTGTTAGAAATATTTAATGTTACAGTTACTTGTATTTCAAAATATATTCAATATAAAGGGAGGTAATATAGGATTATCCATTTTTCCTCTTTTTTTCCATGGGCAATAAATGGGTCGAACTTTTATGTTTTTTATATTAGTTCCTAAAACTGCCAAGAAGTTTATACGTTTAAGTGGAGTTAGATTCATGTTATGTGTTGTATCAGCTCACACAAAAATTAACAATTTAAACATTGGTCCAAACAAAATATTTATAGTACAATTATTCTAAAATGTATTTAAAATAACAAAATCAGTGAAGATACAAAGGTCAGTAATTAAAAATTGTGTTCAGTGTTGTACATGACGCTTATTCATCACTTTTGATGTGAAAACAATATCAGAACAAATACCAATCAGTAGTGTTATTACTTAATGTCCGTTGGGATCATCAAGTCCAGTCTGTGTGGCTTTAAAGTAGAATATCTCTTTGTGGTTATAAAGTAGAGCATCGCTTAAGCCGGTGCTAGGAGGCGTAAGGGGTATTGAGCTTCACATTACTTCTCATGAATAGACTCAATAAAACCAAATCTGCTACGGTTATCTCCTGTTTGTGATTGCTGCTTATGGGGGATTTATTTTTCAATATTTCTTGACGTTCACGTGCTGTCTGGCGGCCGTAAAAAGTTGGCCAGACTCAGTAGTGTTATTACTTACTGGTCATTTGGAATCGCTTTGTGGCTTTAAAGTGGACTATCACTTAAACCGGTGCTATGAGGCTTGACCTCATAACCTCCCATGAGAAGACTCAATAAAACCGAGTCTGCTATTTGTATCTCTTTGTTGCGTTTGTGGCTTCATAGGGATCCCCTTTTCAGTATTTATATGGCAGAAAATAACGTTGCTAACCTTATCAAATTATAAAAGAAAAAGTAATAGCTCTTATACAAAAAAACTTTCGCCAGGGAACAAACTACTTTATTAGCTTGTAACATCACTAGGGCATGTTTCACCAACAGTGATTCCGACGGTTACACTTTATGGACTTGTCATAAAGTTTGTGAATAACTATCACTCTCACTCTTATTAGACAACATTTGTTCATATTTGGAGATACCGTTTTCAGGCCAACCGTTGACATTCCTATGGCTATAACTGTACGCCCCTTGTCGCAGATTTGTTTTTATATTGCTACGAACGTGACTTTATGCTAGGCCTTTCTCCAGATACACGCAATAATGGCATCGACGCTTTTGATAACACCTCACGCTATCTGGATGATATACTTAATTTGGATAATCCTTTCTTTGCTTCTATGGTTCATACATGTAACATTTATCCTCCAAAACTAAAACTCGGATTCTGTCAGATCGTTTCTTGATTTACATCTTTCTATTCAAACTGTAGTAGCAATAACTAAAATTGATGATAAGAGGGATGATTTTGATATTGTGAATTATCCACATAAATTATGATGATTGGAATATCCCCAATACTGTTTCTTGTCGCGTGTATATGTCTCAGTTAATTCGTTTTGCCAGAACTCCGCCAACAGGGTTACCGTTACCATAAGTTACATAAGACTTTTTCTAAGTTTTATTATCGTTACACTGATCTGCTCGACATCTTAAAACACTTCTGCGACAAGGCTTATCACAACCCGTCTTTTATGGAGATGTGATTTACAAACTTAGGAAGATTATCGGTCGTAATAATTTTCATGAGTTATTTATTAAAATTATTAGAAAATTTATCAACAGAAGTTACGACCGAAGTATTATATATGCTTAGTTGTAGGCCCTTCTACAGTTTGCAATTATGCTTTCCTCTTTGATTGTGCAACGAAGGACGGAAGGTGAACTCTATGAAAATGTGTTTCTACACCCTTGAAGGCGGTCACTGTTTGATGTATGTCCTTCACTCCGTTTTGCCATGCCTTTAACGGCTTTCCCCTTGATGCTCTGACTTCGGACAAGTCATTGAGTACATTTGAGTACATATGAGATTAGCTTCGTATGTTTAACTTATATTTTGATATATTATATACATGAATATTTCTGTGTTTTTTCTTATTACACCTATCTACGTATCTTCTCAAATGTAAGGGGTAACTCCGCGGGGATTAATTTTATTTACACTGTCCTGTTGCTTAGTGGTAAGAGTGAGGCTTGGTGCACCGTTGAACCGGTTTAAACTCACCGGTGGTCCCTTTTGCCACTGACCGTTCCAAGGCGGTTCCCCTGTTATCAACAATTATATGTCTCTGATGTGTTTGTTTTACTGAAAGTGTTTGTAATACTTGCTGGAATGACTGTATTCTGTGAATGTTACTCTTCCTGTTGGACCTTTGTTTACCTTGTCTTTGTTTTATTTAGAAAACAATCTGGTATAATTAAATAATAAATATTTCTACTGAAGTGTACATTTAGCAAGCTGCTTTAAGCTTTCATCTATTTGGATGCTTACCTACAATTAACACAAGATCGTGTGCTTTACATGCGCATTCTATACGGTGTAATGGCCTACAGTGAGCTAATTTATATGTACGAGTTTGTCGTATGTGCCTCATAATTACTGAAACTGACCTTTGTCTGAAAAAAGGAGAAGAAGCGGGTAAGTATATTAATATATGTTAATGTGTTAACTACAGTATTGACCGCATTCTTTTATTTTTGCAACTAATGCTGGTTTGCTGTAGGAGGAGGTTGTAAAAAATGAATTTCTTATTAGTCCCCTACCGGTCTGTCAGTAACTCTTGTACACATCTTATAGCTGCCCACTCTAAAACTGAATGACACTTGTCACCATACCATATAGCTATACATTTATACATCTATTTTAATTTAAGCAAACTATGAGACCTGTGCATATATGTAATAAAAGGCTAAATTTACAAAACAAAATAGTCTCCGCTATTGTAAAGAATCAATCAGAAGGTCGATTGTCTACGTACGTTTTCACACACTATTCCAAAATGCATTAATCAAAGGAAACATATTTTACCTATTTTTAATATACCCATTCTCATCTACACTAATTTGTTCGCATAACTTTCAAAAATGTAGCGTAACTGTAAACTCGTCCATCTGTACATAATATAATGATCACCAGTCTAAGGAAACAAATAATAATTTCATATTTAATTAAATATCATCTAATATATCAACTTGTTATAAGTATATGTGAGCGTATTTAATCTACATCCGTTCCCAAATATATATTTACCTCACAATATTCATTTGAAATGTATACTTCATATAACTTGCAACAGGTATGTTCACTTTGAATCCACTATGTCCGTACGAAGCTTATATAAAATGTATATAGCATCAAATGACGCTATACATATTGTTTGAAGTGTCAAATATTTGATTAGTTATGAGGAAATGTTTTTAAAAAAACCTGTTTGATACATGCTCACATCGCACACGTTTGTCTTCTTTACTTTTACAGCATAGTACTATTGATCCGCGCTTGATGTCCGAGTGTTCAAAGGTTTTATCGATTTTTCGGTCACCTTCGGTAAAGCGTATAGTTCACACAAAAAGATAGTTGTCACCTTATTTATTTATATTTCAATTGTATTTAAATTATATTACCAACGAGTATTTATTTATATTTAAAATGTATTTAAATTGTATTTAAATTGTATTACCAGCGAGTGTTTATCTAACACAGATGCAAGTTGTTTAATGTTAATTTGGCCATGGCAAATCGGATATACACGTTAATTTGGCCATGGCAAATCGATCCAGTGCTGGAATTCTTTATATGGGACCTTGCAGTAGGAACGCCACGGACCTATAACATATCAGTTCTGTTCGCATTTTAACTCCGCAAACATGGACTATTTCTTTGTATTTTACGGACTATTTTACGAATTTTCAATTAAAACAGACGCCATTTTTTTACAACCGAAAAGTCGCTTCAGAATTGGGCGCCTAGTCGGCGCGCACTACGGATAGAGCTGGAGTCTAAAAACACGCGTAAAGTGTGCCATACCGTGTATAATGTAAAACCCAATACCTTGCCTGACGAAGTAACGTTCCAGTATGTGTAAGCACAATGCAGCGTTTTGTTTGACAGGTCACCGTGACATAAATTGACATGTTGGCGCAAACTGGATTTCAAGGATTACTATATCTGCTGCTAGAGGTCGATTTTCATGGTACAGTATTTGTTTTGTCATTTAAATTTTGTTTGTCAATAAATATCAGCCAATGCCTAAATATGTACGATCTAAAGTGGTGTGTACTGAATAATATAGAAAATTCTATGGAATTCTAATCACTTTGAGGATGAGAGTTATCCTCATAATCAGGGTCCCGGGTCGTTTCGCACACTTCCCCGTTCGCGCATCGTGGGCGAAACGACTATCTCTATGATGGGCGAAAGGACTATCCGCGAAACAACCGATTTGCGAAACGACCCGTCACCATAATCAGTTAGATTTGTTCCCCTTCCTCAGTACCGCAGACGACCATAACAAAAGAGGTTTGTTTGATAGACAAATTATATCATTTAACAAATGTACGGATCGACTGAGAAAAAACGTACTCCAAGAGAGTGGTTGAGGCGCAGACATAGGAAAAGATTTAGAAGCCATAATCTGTTGTTTGAAGTTAATTGTTCATAATACAAAATATGATTTGCTTTGTTTGAAATTATGTCAATGTGTTTACGTCATTTTTAGTATCTTATCATTTTATGACGACCAATTTGTTGTGGTAGAGGCAGACCAAACAGTACTCTATACCTCCCACCATCTATACGAACATTGACTGTTTACAAAACAGTGTATTGTTATTTAAATGTGCCAACCAACCGTGTATTGGTCAGTGTAGTACGCTTTCTATTGTCAAAATGACCAGTGAATATCTGCTTGGCAATTTGCATACGAATGGTGATGTCACCGGTCAACGTTCGTATAAGAATCTCACTTAACGTACAGTAGAGCTGCCATGCAGTGGGATACGAACCCAGAGTGGTGAAAGTGGCGAAAGTTTAAGATCCAGCATCTTTACTATTCTGGTAGAGCTCCCAGTGGGATACGATTTCCCGCAGCGGTAACAGTTGAGAAAACTTTACATGCAGCATCTTCAATATTTCGGCCATGGTAGTCTCATAAATTTATATGACGTCTGGAGTGCTTTTTTTACATACGGATATTTATAGATGCATCACATGACGTTGGAGGCAACCCCTATCTGCACTGACTGGCCTCATTCACATGTAGGATGGAAGTTCTGAAGAGCCAAAAAGGGGGTTATGCTGAGACCGTGGACATGGAGTTTATAAAAGTACAATGAGTTATCAATTCACATAATGGGAAATTAAGAAATATATCGGTTAGGTGTACTATCAGCGACAAGCTTTTTGATCAATTGGGTATTTTCACCCATCGGTATTTATTTAATTGGGTATTTCATGATTTCAATTGGGTAATTTAAAAATAAAACTATAAAAGTTTGCGACATTGTTTTAGGGTGGCATTCCACTCTAATAAAATCAACTTTTACAATAGGCTTTATACAAGGTGACCGGGTGTCTCTTCAACAACCCATATATTGCTCAATTTGCATCAATTGGTTGTTTTATTATTTGACAACTTCGATTACTTTATTGGTACCTATGCTTTTTATTTTAATTCGGTATTGTTTGCATTTTTAATTGGGTATTTAAGCAAATACCCTGCTTATCTGTGGCTCTGTAATAACTATATAACCATATCTAACATGGTTTATTCAAAACGCAATGTTGATTGGTTATTTGGATGGTCTAAAAAAAATCTATATAAACCTATAAACCTCTGACGTCATGCAAGTGTCTCCATGGCCGAATGGTTATACTGACGTTTCGTTGTAAACTTTTGCCTCACACCACTGCAGGTTCGAATCCCACCGGGAGCTCCACTTGTAAGTGAGGAAGTGTCGATTCTTACGGATGGCAGGAGGTGTACAGTACTGGTTCTACCCAGGAAAAGTGGGTGGTCTGCCTCCACCACAAAAAAATGGACCGTCATATATAACCTTACATGTGTTGAAAATGATGTAAAACACCATACAAACAAACAAACTTACGCCAACCGTTAAAACGTCATTTTAAACGCCAGAAAACACGTTAACCGTTGAGACGTCATTTTAAACATCAGATGCAAAACAATAGTTTTTATTTTGTGCAATATGCCGACAAAATGTGTTTCATAAAACTCCATATTAATTAAATTAGAGCACGTTTGTACTTATTTGAGAATCATTGCCATATCGCGTTGATACGATATGTAATGATCGTGAGAGAAAGTATCGCGATATAATCGTATCGTGATTAATCTTTGCACCCCTAGTGAGAATGATAAATACAGTCTTCGAATTAACCCACTAGCCCGAAGCCCGGGGCTAGTAAACTGTCATTCGGGCTAATGTTCTTTTTTTTATTATTTATGTAGTCGGTCTAAAGGAAAATGCACGGGTTTTTATTGAGTATATAAGAATTCGGGCTACTGACACAAACAATAGTAGTATAGAAACTGAGAGTATAGTGCCAGTTCCCACCTCGCGACAAACAATCAATAGTTTTCAAGTTGTCTACTGTTGACTTTAACACACAAAAATTTGCAAACATCCAAAAATGACGATGCCATGCTTGACGCCAAACTCCATACAACTACACATAAAACTGCTTGATTATCCTTCGCCTAGGAAGAACTTTACCAAAACCCTCAGTTTCTATTAATTTTGTAAATAACAAAAACATTTGCAACTCATTAAACAAAGTCTTAACCATCGCTTTGCATATCATTTTTTACCATGCAGTATTTTACTTATATGCTAAGGTATCTTGTCCATTATCTAGTATGTACCGTTTATCATCATAAGCTGATAAACTTTTTTTTTGTTTATTACATAGCTGCTTATATTATGCTTTTGTGATCTAATGACTTTCATCTCATGGTGAGCTTCTGTTGTCATAAACAAAATCTTTTTATAATCATCATGTGCTATCTGTTTTTTAACAACACACTTTTTAACATCCTTGCATTTCTTTGTACTAGCCTTATTGTCTAACATATACGAATATAGTTTACTCCGTATTCCGACACATTCAACAATAGGTATTCCACAAGTTTCATCTTTCATTTTGCCAATAACCTTTTTATTATCATTAAAATGAAACTTGCTTTTTGGATCATAATCACAATTATCAAAAAGTTCTTTATCCTTGTAAAAGTCTGCATACACATCTTTTGTTTTTATTTCATAGCATAAGGAATCGGTATCAGTAAATAATAATTTAGCTTTTTTATCATATTTATTTTTAATGTAGTTGTAATGGAAATCATACATCAAATATTTTGACAAGTCTAAAATACACATACCAACACAGATAGGACGATTTAAAACTAATCGTTCTTTTATTCTGTTTATAGCAAATAAATTTTCATTAAACATTTTACAAGAAACAAATGAAGGTCTTGCTGCATATTTTAAAAGAACCTCCTCGTCATGAGTTAATTTAATATTAATTATTTTCTCAAATTTTCCATAGTTTTACCAAAACCTGAATTGTTCATCAGTTTGAAGAAATCCTTTTCAAAAGCATTTTTACCGGCTGTTCTCTTAGCAGTATTAAAGTCTATGTACGTCTTTAACCACTGTGATTCGTCGAACTGTAGTATCCGATGTATTTTTGTTACCTTTAATCCAAGCTTTTTATACAATTCTAAGTTTCTAAAATGCACGACATACTTTTCTTTATTTTTCAACGTCGTAACAAGTTTGTTAACTTTACTAGATCCTAAATTAAACATTTGTTTTAAATTTTTACAATAGTCTGACAACCACTCATCTTTGATATTTAAACTTTCCGGGGCGAGAGGATAATCATTATGCGAGTCATGCAGTTTCTCAGGATACTTGATATCACACTCAACAATATAATTTGATTTTCCTTTTTCAAACTTGTCAACCCACTTGAAGTTGCCAGTAGGTAACGGTTGACACATAGCCCAACCATACAAGTTATTAGCGTCGAGATATATTATGTACTTGCTTTCTTTTTTCTTGTCATAGTTTTTCATATATTTATTATTAGCCTGTGAATATCTGTTTGCGATATAACTCGTACCGCCTCTTAATCCTTTTTCCACAAACAAATATTGATCAATATCAGTAATTAAGTCAAGTTTAATACCAGTCATCTTAAGGCATGCATCCCAAGCTAAACCAGGGCTACTGAAGTAATGACAAGGATCTAATTTGTAATACTCGATACACATTTTTCTAAAGTTTTCAAAAACATCTGTCAGTAGCAGCACATCAGTCTTAAGATAAAGATCATGATATTCTCCCATATTTTTAATCTTAAATGTTTTCCATATTGTTTTAGCGTGTTCATAATCAGCATCTGAAATATGCTCATCATTTAATTGAGAATAAAAGCTATCTTTACCAGGTAACTTAGTATCCTTGAAGCGTTTAAAACTGTTCATATAATCAGAAGGATAAACACCTTTTCTTTTTATTAATTCTAACTTATCACCACAGTATTCCTGAGATGTATACTGAAACGACGGAACGTTTTTTACTAAATTTTCTAATGACTGAGACATAAACTGAAAACAATCAATAAACACCAAACGTTGTCCTAACATAAAAGCCATGTACTTTTCCATGTTATTTGGTATAACATTTATTTTGTTTTCAAACTTTCCAATATGTTGCATTATAAAGTGAGAATCATAACCTCTCAAATTATGAAACACGACAGGTATTTTTTCAGTCAGTTTGAAATTAATATTACATATATTGTGAGCGCTCCCCCTATACTTTCCAGTTATATGACAATGATCCCTAACTTTTCTGATGAAGTTTTTATATGCCACTGTGTGACCCGCGTTACCTTTTCCGAGAGTTGTTAC
Source organism: Cyrtodaria siliqua (assembly GCA_037043455.1). Taxonomy (NCBI): domain Eukaryota; kingdom Metazoa; phylum Mollusca; class Bivalvia; order Adapedonta; family Hiatellidae; genus Cyrtodaria; species Cyrtodaria siliqua. The sequence continues at coordinate 80,862 of JAWPHD010001813.1, read as the reverse complement.
AAAACCATGACCGCAAATATGACATGATTTAGATTTTTGGAATCTAGCTTCTTCTTCTCTTGACATCACCAAATCTTTCTTAAAATACGTATTCGCAGTTTTTTTACACCACTTTTCTTCTTCTATCATTTTTTCTAAAAACTTGTAAACAGCATTCGGTCCTCTGTATGTAACAACTGGTTTTGAATATTGATCATCATAGCAACAAACAACTTTATACCCGTAACTGCAATCAGTATGCTTTTGATATGCTTCTGTATGTGTTTTATTAGGATTGTTTGATGCCGATGAAATAATTTCGGTGACTGCTTCAAAATCAGCCTATATAACAAAGGGAACCATTAGTTGCCTTTAATAGTTTTTAAAATAAACTTTTTCATCTTTACCTGGCATCTCTACTGCTTGCTTACCATTATATGAAAGACAAACAGGCTTATGTTTTTCTAAAACTCTTTCTAATGTAAAGCATTGGAGGCATGTTTTACAAAACCATTTTTTCCCATTGGGTGCTGTTTGATTATACATCAAACTGTTAAAGTTTTTTATCCACACATAATGATTTTTTTCTCCTTCAGTAATTAAAAGCATGTCACAAGTTTCTTTTGTTGCTTTGTTTTTTGATATATGCAAAGGGTATACTTGATTATTTTCATATCCAAATATGTTAAAACAAATGTTGTTTTGTTTTTCTATTTTTTGGGATTTGTTGAATTGTAACAGGAAATGTTATTCCGTTGTAATCAAGATGATCGATATGATTTTTATACTTTGTTATTCTTTGTGGTTTATTATCAGCAGGGAATTTATAAGCCAAATGACACCATCTAAAACATTCGTTATCTTTTTCATTTTTTATATTTATTAAACCTTTTTTGTGATGTTGCAGTTCTTTTGGTAATGCTAAATACGAGCTACCTCGCAAAGGCTTGTACTTTACTCGATTTATATAGTGCGCATCAACTGATTCAATTACCCAACCACTTCCGTCAGAAAACCATGTATCAATTGTATTTAATATTTGTGTAGTTGCTTCAGATAACGCATCATCAATTTGAGTTTTGTTTATGATTAATTCTGCTTTGGAAGCAAAATAAGCTATTTTATACTGGGTTGCTCTTTAAATATCTCTTACAATTGCATATTTGTCTAAAGTAAGTTTTAAAACAACATTCATTTTAAGACCGTTTGTTTGCTCCAATTCCTTTTCAAGGACATTTGCAACAATTAGTTGTGTGGGTGGATGTTTCCTAGTTATAATATCAACTTGAAAAACTTTCATATATTGCTTTGGTTATTTTTCTTTTTCCGTAACTTCACTATATTCTTCTGGTAGTAATTTTAAATCTTTTATACGTTTTTTATCCATTCCATATTTTTCTATTTTTTTTAATTCTGCATTTTCCTTGTCTCTTTCTTTTAATTTTCTATACACTTCTTCCATTACAAATACCATATAATATTACATGAGATTATGTTTTTAAGCTTATATTTAAATTAATTTAATTAAGAAAAATTTAACAGGAATGGTGCTAAAGTTTCACCATCGTCTTTTTTTTAAAAACCGAAATGGTATCATAATTAGCATCAGCAGCGTCATTATTTTCTAATACTTCGACAATATCTATTTCTCCGTCTAGAAGAATGTCTAAGTATTTCCAAAAGCATTCTTTTTCAAGAGTCCTATCATCTACCATCTGGTTGATTTTTACATGATATTTACAGTATCTCTCGAAATCATCGGGTTTAAGATCACCTTTAGCAACCAGCAATCTTATTTTTTTCACGTGCTCGCAATAGTTTATAAAATTGTTTTTATCAAGAAGTCTTTCATTAATCATCTCTTTTATGCTTTTAATAAACATTTCAAGTCTTCATAACATCCGATATCAGTATTAATTATATGACTTTTTTTTATTTTGCTGAGTAATTCATCCTTGAAATATTCAACATCCTTAGCTACTGCATCTGCTCGTGTTTCGCTAAAAATCCTAATTTGTTTTATCGCCAGGTCTGTAAGAAGCTTTATAGCAGTATTAGCTTCATGCTCCACCTTTATCGCCCAATCTTTTTTAAAAGCTGCAATATCTTCTTCCAATCGTTTCATATTACTTTCTTTAAACTCTTTGATCTCCTCATCCGCTTTAGTTAAAATAGTCTGTTCGTAGACAGCTACTTTCATAAACTATTTTTGTTTCATCAAAATGTTTCCTTACTTCTTCTGCATAACTTTACATATAATATGGATTACATTATTTTAAATATATAATTCTGTAGTATAATATAATGAATTGCAAATATTGTGAACGAGTTTTAGATATCACGATTGATCCTCCTGAGGTGTGCATAGATTGCATCTTATTTTACATGACTAACAAAAAGAAGCTTTGTAAAAATTGTACCAGAGCCAAGCTGTGTTACAAGTGTACTTACGCATGTGTGAATTGTAATGATACTTGTGAAGTTTTCGATAACGAACGCATTTGCCTTAATTGTGGCACATAAAACGGTTACAATCTTATTACAGGTTATAATTACAGCCGAAAGAAAACTATTTACAACAGAAAGTACCATTTAGATAAATACTTGGTAGAATATGATTTGTCTTCTGCAAATAGACAAAGATTTGAAGATTTGTTTTACAAAATTGTAAAGATTTTAGATAAGCTAGAAGGTCGAAAAAGATCAATCAAATTTGAATACATTTTTCAGAAAATATTTAAAATATTAAAAATAGAAAAAGAAACAAAACCGATTAAAACAAAATCAACCAGAGAAAAGTATGATAGGATATGGAAACAAGTTAAAAAGATAATTACGGGGGAGTGGGGGACTGAATGCCATGACCGTTTAACTTGAATCTTTTCATATGCATTTCCAGAGGTTCTGTGAAATTATCATTCTTTTGAATCTCTAATATTTTATTAAAGGTAATCCTAATTACCTCTTCATCATTTTCTAGTCCTGTGGTTGTTTGGACATATGATAGAAGTTGTTTAAAACTCCTATGATGTGTTTTTAGGAGAGTCTTTTTTTCTGCTATTCTTGTTTTACTTACTAAAACAGCAACTACTGGAGGCACTGCACCAACTGCAGCCACGAACACAGGAATTGCCGGAACCAATGCCAATACGGCAGTACAACCAATTATCCCACTAACAATTTGTAGGGTTGTGTTTATAATACCGCACAATTTATAACTGCGCCTGTATGCAGCCACGAGTCGTGTCAAATGATCAATTAATTCTTCTTTGTTAGTAATTTGTGTCATATATAATTACAGTTAGACAATAATTTAATTAAAATATTTAGAAAATAGTTCCTCATGTTCTTTGGATGATATTTTACCTATTTTTAATTATTCATCGATTATATTAATGCCTTAATTATTAACTGTGGACTATTATTTCCTAATTCGATGCTTACTCATACTAACTCCAGATCATTCATCAGGTCATCAGGACTATTATAATATTCATCATCAGCACAACCTCCTAAAATCTTCTTGAACTTTGAAGAACCTTTATGAATTGGCAGGCCAGATAATTTTGTTAGTTCCTTGAAAGCATTCTGAGACAGTTTTGAATACGTTTTTTATTATTGTAACGCTTTGTTATCAAGTCTATAAAATCATCATCTACTTTTAGATCTAGCATTACTGCTTCTCCTTGTTTGGCAATAAGTTTATGATGACCGACAATCTTAGGTAAATCAATTTGTAACATTCCGTAGCAGCCATCTTTGTTGACTTTGTAGGAATTTTTATTTTGTTGCATCCCTTCACCTGAAACGGTTTTTCTCGGCACAACGAGCTTGCTTAATGTAACTAGATCAATAATCCAACTTCTATAATTTACCAAAGCTTTTGACTCATTTATAAGAGCTTGCCTATCTTGTTTATATGCTTCTTTTTTTGCTACATCTTTTTCTTTTTTTATCTGCTTGGATAGGGTACCCCTGTCGCGTCCAATTGCATCGATTTTATTAGAAACATGTTCAAGCAATGATTCAGAAACATACTCACCAGTGGCTAATTGTTGGACTAAATCTTTTGGCATAGGATAGTTATATGCTTTTAACACGGCTTTATCCATACCAGCATCAAACATACCATCAAATTGTGTCGTGTGAGGTTCTTCAGCACATAACTGTGGTAATCCCTGATACATTTGTTTTTCTTGTACTTCCTCACCTATTGCTGTCGGAAGAGCGGTTAATTGCTGACTTATTTCTGGAAGAAGAGCTAACTGCTCTGTTAGCTGTTCTGACTGACTTTTTATTTCGCTAGTTATAGGTTTAAATATTTGTGTGTATAAGTCACTACTAGCTCCTTTTTCTAGTCTTTTTCGGATAACTTTATTCTCGTATTCTTTAACAAGTTCACTCGCTTTTCGCGATTTATCTGCTAATTCTTTCCATTTTAACAAAGACATGTAATAATATATGTTAGATTAAAATAAGATAAATTAACATAAGTTAAGATGAGTATTATCCAAGCATTATTATAATGCAAATCCCAAACTATGATATGATAACAGAAAACGGTAATTTTAAACAACTATGGAACATTATGCCAGACTGTTGTTTTAGAATGTTAATTTGTGGTAATTCAGGTTCTGGCAAAACAAACACATTAGTTCACATGTTGCTGAAACCTTTAGTTTATTACGACAAGATTTATTTGTTTGCTAAAAACTTGGAGCAGTCTAAGTATCAGGTCTTGTCACAAAAACTTGAAAAGTTAGCACAAAAGAATAAAATCCCAGTTGAAGATATATTAGAATGTTCAAATGATCAAGTTATTCCTGTGGATACTTTGCCAGATCCTGATACTCAAAAGATAGTCATTTTCGACGATTATGTTTGTGAACGCAATCAAAACGATATTATTAATTATTTCATCCAGGGAAGACATAAAAATTGTTGTGTAATTTATTTATCTCAATCTTATTATAAGACTCCCAAAGACATTCGTTTGAACTGTTCTCATTACATCTTCTTTGCAACTCCGGTTAATCGCGAGCTTGGTATGCTTTCCAAAGAACAAGATGTCAGCAAAGAGCAGTATAAGAAAGCGACTGATAAGCAGTATGACTTTCTATATCTAGATCGCCCTAGAAAGTTGATCAAAAGAAACTTCACTGGTGAAATTTAATCTAATCATATATTATATAATATGGGGCTTTTTAATGATCTTGGCGAGGAAGTTACTACCGGCAGTGTTAATATTACAAACTTTGGCATTGTGCTGTCTGAGTATGTAAAACAAAAACATTTGGTTAATTATCTTAACAAAGGCAGAAACAAGTAAAATGTTTTGAGAAGTGATCTCAACGTGGATAATAATAAAATTACTAATGTTGGTAATCCGACAAAAGTGATTATAATATTGATAACATTCCAGACATGATAAAAACTCTGACAACAGGTGTTGAAGATAAACTTAGTAAAATACAAACAAAGTTACAAGCAAACCGTGAGAAAATGATTGAAATTCAAAACGGTTTGAAAGATGAAATAAAACTTCTGGGTGATGCTTTGAAAGAAGTAGAAAAGAAAAAAGACGGATTGAAAGATAGTGAAAACTACAAGAAATTAAGTGAACAAATAAGAGCTGGTGTTCACAATATTAATACACGGATTGGGGAAATCATACACTAATGGTTGACAATAATGAACTTGAAACTGCTATTGCCGATGCTTCAAAACAAATGAGAACTGCTTTTACTGCTGAAGTAACTCCAATTAAAATATTAATTGAGCAGATAAACACCAACGTTGCTGATATCAACAAAGAATTTGAAGAAATCAAAAAGAAAATGGTTGATGGTGAGTCGTTAGAGACTGCCCTGAGCAAACTGATTGACACTGATAAACTTTTCAATTCAATTCATCTTTATTTATTAATTACTCAGTTTCACACAGGTGAAATGCATTAGTATATACAATTTACAACATGTAGTTTTCAAATAGTCACATATGGCAAATCATACATAAGCATACACAAACAACGATCACACACGTTTTGCAGGAGACCACTATTTAAACAGCTAATATCAATTTGTTAATTAGGTTGCATTGAATAATAAATTAAAATGAGAATGTAATATAAATACCGCATATCATTAATTTTTTTTTTTTTTTTTTTTTATTAAATGTTCATTTAGGACGAAACATAAAAGGACGAATGTATTGAATAATGAGTAAGTACAATACATTTTCCAATATGGACGTGAAACGTGTTGTTTACAGAAATCGAACCTATTTAATCTTTTATAGAACGTTTATGAATTAAGATAAAGTAGTTTATGCGTTAGTAAAGGGTGCTATCTCTAGTCCCGGTCTCTATTAAAATAAGCATGTATGATGACAATATACATTTAGTTGTAGTTTACAATTTTTAGTGTACTGGATTGTCTGACATGTATATTTTCTATTTTTAGACAATTATTGGAAATTTGGTTTGTTGTGTATTAAGGCTATTAACTGTAAGTATACCGTATACTTGCTTCTTCTAAATATAACAATGGACAAACAATTTATAAATAGAGTAGTCATATTTCAAAATTTAACAGTTAAATAATAATTGAATTGAATCTTGATTTAGAAGACCATTTTTTGGTAATAGCTTAAAAAGTTTATGTCGCTGAAACTTTATTCGGATAGCGTCTTATTTTTAAGAAAATAGTTTTCGTCAAGGACAGTCAAAAGTAACACCATTTACTTTTGAAGGACAGTATTTGTTGTGTACATGTGTAACAAAATAAACAACCATTACATACTGAATGGTACAATATAGGCTTGCATCCAACTCTCATACTTCTTACAAATATTATGCTTTACATTCTACACAAATATTTACATCAACATATTTACATTTGTTTGTTAGCCGTAACCTTTATGACTTCCAATAAGTATGAGTCTTACCGAAACGAAAAATAAGAACTCGTAAAGGACAGTTCAGGTAGTAAAGCTTTAAGATTGAGTTTCATTCTAGTATAATAATGGTAACCATACTAGAAACAGAAAAAGAAAAAAGTTATTATTATTATTTAATTTATGTATTCATTATTATTATTGTTTTTAATAATATTTTTAAGCCATATTTATAGTTTTAACTATTTGCTCTATAAAGTAGCTTAGCCTTTTAAGTTCCTGTATATTTTCAGTTGAGAGTAACTGTTGAAATTTTAACATATTTGGCCTTGTATAATAGTACCTTTGGATATATTTTTTTCTAATATCTTCAAATTTGAACTCATCACCACTATCATTACAATAAGGGCACTTTATTTCGTTATTCGGGATGGATCTCCAACGGCCAACTTCGATTGGTAGCTTATGATTTCTCGTTAGAAACCTGATGAGTAGTTTACAGTAATAGGTTGGTAACATTTTATTATAGATGCTTTGTTTAAATTCTGTTTTAAATAATTTATAAATATTGGTGTTAGATGTTCTATCTATTTCTGAATGCCAGTTTTGAATAAATATAGCTTTCAACTTTTGGTAGGATGATTTAATTAACCATTTTGCATTTGAAAAACTCTGGCTATACCAGATTCGAGAGTAACCCGAAGTACATAGTATGTTTTTAATATTGTCTATCAAGGGGACTTTATCTTTCTTTTTGATACCAGTTCTTGTATCAGCATATACATTTTTGAAGAGATATTTTGTTGCACATTATTATTCACTTCACTTGAATTGTTGATCAGTTTTGTCCAGTATGAAATGGTTTTATTTGTTATGTCAACTGATATGGGTGTTATGCCTACTTCCCCATAAACCATATATGTAGGGGTAGACTTCTTTAGGTTAAAAATGTATTTTAAGAATTTCAACTGTATTCTTTCTATAATATCTAGGTTTCCAAAACCCCATATTTCACTACCATAAAGTAAGATTGGTTTGACAGTTTTGTTAAACAGATCAATTTGCATATCATATGGGAGTGACAAATATCTAATTTTCCTCAGTAAAGAGAATAATGCTTTATTTGCCTGTTCAGCAATATATTTTTTGGTCTTTAAAAAAGATCCACTTCTTGAGAAGTATATTCCAAGATATTTATAATGGTCTACTCTTTCCACTACATCATTTCCTATATTAAAATTTCTGAATTGTCTTAAATTACCTTTACTAAAAATAACTATTTTTGTTTTTTCCACATTAATTTTTAATTTCCAAGTATCACAATATTCTTTAAAATTGTTAAGTGCTATCTGAAAGTCATTTTCGTTTTCACTAAACAATACAGTATCATCTGCATAAAGCAGAATAAATAATTTGAGGTACATATTGGCTTGATCTATATCGGTTTCTCTTGTGACACCATTTACATTTCGGTTATTTAAAAACAGTTCTAGATCATTTAAAAAAATACTGAATAGAAAAGGTGACTCACATGTTTTCGCCTTGACGAACACCATTTAGACATTCGAAAAAGTCAGAACTACCATCTTTTGTGACAACTTCTGACTTAATGTTATTGTAAAGGTTATATATGATATCAAAGCATTTGCCATTTATATTTTCATTCTGCAGTTTTCTCCACAGACCTATCCTCCAAACAGAATCAAAGGCTTGTTTGAAGTCGATGAAACAACAAAATAACTTCTTCTTATCAGAATGGACGAGGTCAATGAGACTTTTAAGAATAAATAAATTGTCAGCTGTCGAGTGTTTTTTTCTAAAGCCAGCTTGAACTCCACTTATAAGGTTAGATTTTTCTGCATATAAATTTAATCTTGTGTTAAGTATATAAGTAAATAATTTTACAAAACAACTAAGTAATGAAATAGGGCGATAGTTTTCTGGACGAGTTATGTTTCCTTTGTTTTTGTAAATGGGCTTGATAATGCCAATGGTCCAGTTTTCAGGTATTATAGCTGTGTTAAAAATATGGTTAAACAATTTCACATAAATGGGTAGCATAGCATTAATAGAGGCTTTCATTTGTTCATTTACAAGAGACTGCACTGAGCAAACTGATTAACACAGATAAACTTGAGACTGCTATTGATGATGTTTCAAAGCAATTGAAAGCTGCTCAGGATGAAAGAAGCAAAGCTTTTGATGGTGATATAGCTTTATTGAAACAGTTTAATCAAAAGTCTGATAGTCGACACACAGCAGTTATTGGTGTAATTGATGGTTTGAAAGTAAAAGTAGACTATTTAAGTTGGATTCTACTTTTTGAATATACGATAGATGGAATACGTATTATTCAAGATTATGATGGTAGACTTAATACTTTTGTATCATACCCGACGCAAAAACCACTTGAAGGAACCGAACGTTATGATCGTTTACTCCATGCGTTTACTTTTGTAGCCAATCCACTTGTAAAAGGTGAAGAATATTATTCTGTGAGGGGAGACGACAAGTTTGGCGATCTCAGCATGACAAAAGAAGGCCGTTATGTATTTGAAGTAGATTTTGCTTATACAGGAGCGGATGTAGGACAATTCATAATTAAAACAACAGGTAGGAGGAATATAAAGCATCTTGACACGGTGGAGATAGATGGTAGGTTTGTGTTAAAAGAAACATTTGAATTTTATTTAAAACGAGGTATTATTTTTTTCTCTGCACGTGTGGTAAAATACTTTACACTTGTTTACAATTTTGAAAAATCAAGTTTTAAACTGTTTTATTTAAGTGATTACTTTTATCTACTAATATGTATAATGGAACAAAAAATTGTATTATCATCAGAAAAAGCATCAATAATTAATAGCTCGAATACACCGAGTAATTTTACAACTGTATTTGACAGACCATTAATATTAGGCAAGAACAAACAGTATGGCATTGGACTTGATAAGATTAATTCCATGACTTACTCATGGTATAATATTAGTGAGGATTTTAATAACAAAGTGATAAGGTATCACAATGGAACAGATTGGAAAAGTATTATTTTTACAAATGGAAATTACAGTTATGCTGTTATTGATAATTACATAAAAGAAACATTGTCTGTAAACAATGATTTAACTGATGACTCACCCACCCCGATAAAAATTGAGTTTGATTTATCAAGTTTCAAATGTTTGGTTACCATCCATAATAATTTCATGCTTGATTTAAAAGAAACAAACTTTCACACTTTGATTGGGTTCGACAAAGATGCAGTTATTAGAGAAACTAAATTTGGAACTGTGACACCAAACATAACAAATTCTATTGATACATTGTACATCCACTGTGATTTGATAAGTAATTCTATTGTTGATGGATCATACGGTGATGTAATTCATGAAATAAGTACAGCTGATCTTACGAGATCATATCCTTTCAAAGACGAACCGATAAGAGTCGGGTTCTGTGAAGTAAACAAAACGATCATTAACAGTATTAATATTTACATTACCGATTTCTCTGGTAAGATTATTAATCTTAATGGTGTCCACGCTTCATTCCGTTTTGTTTTGAAGGAATGAATGTAACATAAGTTATATGGCACGTTTAAAAACAGTTTATGACACTAGTACGGGAACCTATACTCAAGTTGATCGATTAACTGGAGCAGGTATATTTGACATTTTTTCAAAAGTCGGATCAAAAATATTTAGTGAGTCTGTGAAAACAGCAGGCAAGAAAGCATTAGAAACTGCTGGAAAACAAATCTTAGAAAGTGGTTCTAAAAAACTTGGGGATGAAGTAGGAAAAATGGCTGCTGATAAGTTAGTTTCAGTTATTAAACCTAAACCAAAAGGTGATATAATTTTAAAAGAACTTACAAAAGCGGATAACAAAACAGAAGTTGTAGCTGAAACTGAAAAAGATGTAAATGCAAAAATTAACAGATTACTATCCGGAAGAGGAATTCTACATGCTAGAATTAATCGATTAATTAATAAAAAATAATCTAATTACTAGTATATATAAATGTTTCGAAGTAATCAATATAAAACTAGATATGAACATATACCTATTCAGTTAGATACTCCTATAACACGGCCAGGAAAAAATACCAGACAAATGAAAAGTGGTTATCAGTTTACAATAAATGATAGAAGTTCTTACTTTGATTGGTATAACGCATATTTTGAAATCAGTTTTCAGTTAAACAAACTTGCTGATGGAGCCGCTTTCGCAGACGCTGACAGAATTGCTTTAATTAACGATGCAGCTTCATTGATCGATCGAATGCAAGTAAAGCAAAATGGAAAAACAGTTTACGATGGAAATAATCTTCACAGATTTGTTAATGTCAAAAACTTGCTTGACATTTCTGACGATTATGCAAAAACAACCGGAACAAACGAATACTTTTATTTAGATAATACGGCTGCTGCAGAATCTCGAGATGATCAAGCTGGTTATAATTCAGGATTTGCGATTCGTCATACTTTAATCATAACTAATCAAAACGTTGATACTATAATTCCATTTAACAAATATTCATTCTTTGAAGGTTTGGAAACAAACATGCTTCCTCCTTATCAGAGCCAAATCAGATTGCAACTAACAGATGATAATGTGCTAATTTTTCAAATAAGGTGGTGGTGATGATGGCCGGGTAGTTATTAATAAATTAGTTTTGTGGGTACCCGGAATGATATTTAACTCAGATGGTTTAAGTTATGTAATGACAAATCATATGATATCAACAAGATGGACTTACCTCCGTGAAATGATACAAGAGAGTGGAAGTTCTGACGCAACTGAATCCATATTTAGAATAACGGCTGGTGTTCAGAATCCCAAACATGTGTTTGTTTATTTGCAAAGAGCTGACAAGAGTTCTTCTCAAACACAAAATCCTCATCTTTTGGATACGTTTAAGGTAAATGCTGCTAATACTAATTGCTATTTACAATCAGCTAGACTGGAAGTTGGAAGTAGAGTTCATTATCCAGAAATCGAATACAGTTATGATAATATCATAAAAATATTTAGAGATGTTATTAATTATTCTTACAAGCAAAATGATAAAAACACTGGAACTTTAATAAACGTGAGCAATTTTAAAAATCTTTTCGGAATGATGTATTTCAATTTGAGTTACAAGAAAAATGAAGTCACTATTGATCCAAAACAACTAATTCTGAGATATAAATTAAATATACCTCCTGCTGCTATATATATAGTTTATGCTTTGATCTTATACGAGGAAAATGTTGTTAGTATTAGTGTCGGGAATGAACTAGTTATTGTTTAATCTAACTTATAATATATATGACTTACGTAAATTATTTAGTGAATTTATCAGATGGCCAGAAACAAAGTTTAGCAAAGGCTTATGAAAACAGAAGTGAATTAACACTCAGGTTAAAAAATAACCAACTAACTGGAAATTTTCCTTTGCTGCTAACAGCTACTCAGATTAACAATATTAACAAAGCTAAATCTGATGGACGGGGATTAGACATAAATATATCTAAATCACAAATGAGATCTCAGTCTAAGAATGGAGGCTTTTTAGGTGCATTAGCTGGTTTGTTGACTAAAACAATTTTACCAACAGTTGCTAAATTTGCTCCAAAGATATTAGGACCTCTAGCAACAGGGGCACTTAGTGGCTTAGCAAGTACTGGAATTGGTAAACTATTCGGAAATGGGATGGTAACTATTCCTAGTAATAAAAAACAAGCACTTCTTGGGTCAAATAAATTAACACTTGCACAAAGAAACAAGATGATAAAGTCTAAAGGTTATTGTCCTATAAAACTGACAAAGCAGCAACAACAAGATAGAGGATTTCTTGGAATGCTTGCATCACTAGGAATTCCATTGATTGGATCTCTTATTAGTGGTTTAACTGGAAAAGGTTTGCAAGTAGGTAGAAAAGGAAAAGGTCTAAGAGTTGATCGTGGAAAAGGTTTACAAGTAGACTCACAAATTAGACCGTACAGAAGTTTCCCATTCATAAAATAAAGTTAATTTTCAAAAACAAGCCTATCTCTAACTTAAGCATAATAAAGTGGGTTAAGCGGTTAGGTATACAGCAATTTAGAATGTGGTATTATTAATCTTGATGATTATACTGGTCCTGGCACACACTGGACCTGTTACTATGATAATTATTACTTCGATCCGTTTGGCCTGAGCCCACCAAAAGAGGTTTTAACTTACATACCTGATATAAAATACAACACCATCCAATATCAAGATAAAACAAGTGTCTTGTGCGGATATTTCTGTTTGTACTTTGCCAAAACGTTGCAAGAAGGAAATAGTGTGTATGATATTCTTTACAAAATATTAAAGCCTTACAAACCAGTAGAAAATGAAAACATCATAACATCATATTTTGTAAACGAAGTTTAATCTAATCATATTATTAATGAGTTACTGTATTAAAGAAAAGATGGTTACTGAAAATATTAATCCTCAGTATGTGTTAGCTGAAAATGGTAGAAAAATGTTAAGAGCAACTTGTGCATCTTGTGGTATTACTAAAACAAAGTTTGTTAAAAACACAGAAGGTGGAAATATTGATATTCATAAAATGTTACTTCCTTTATTACCTAAAAAGGGATTAACAATTCCTGGTTATAAATATTGTGGTCCTGGTAATCCACTTGATAGCGGAGAACCAGTAAATGAATTAGATGCTGTTTGTAAAGATCATGATTATTGTTATGATGAAAATCCTAGTAATAAATCGACGTGTGATAAAAATATGCTTGCTGGTTTAAAATCTAGCAAGTCTAAAACTATCGGAGAAAAGATTGCTAAGAATTTGATACTCAAGCCTGTAATTAGTGCAAAATATAAACTTGGCCTCGGAGCATCAAAAAACGAGAAAAGGCGTTGAAATGGACAAGTTAGCAGATGAACTTCATAAGCCTCTACGAAGAAAGTTCACTCGACGCCGTGTGATTGTTAATGAAATTGATAAAATATGGTCTGCTGACTTAGTTGACATGCAATCGTTTTCAAAGTATAATAAAGGTATTAAATACTTGCTTACTGTTATTGATATATTTAGCAAATATGCTTGGGTTATTCCAGTTCCAAATAAAACTGGTTTAGAAATAACCAAAGCATTCCAACAAATAATTAGCATAGGAAGACAATGTAAATTACTGTGGGTTGACCAGAGTGTGGAGTTTTATAACAAGACGTTTAAGCAATTCCTTGATAATAATATTATCAAAATGTATCACACTTTTAATTTTGGAAAAGCTGTAGCAATTGAACGATTTAACAGGACAATAAAAGAAAACATGTGGAAATATTTTACAGCTAACAATACAAATACATATTTAGATGTGCTACAGATAATGGTTGATAAGTATAATAATACAAAACATCGGAGTATTAAAATGACGCCGATTGAGGCCAGCGATGAGAAAAATAAAGGAACAGTGGATTTCAACTTGTATGGAAAGATGAAAAGTAATCAAATTAAGCCAAAGTTTAAAATAGGTGATAATGTAGAATCAGCAAATATAAAAGAACGTTTGAGAAAGGTTATACCCCGAATTGGACTGAAGAAATATTTATTGTTGATAAAATTCAAAACACAAATCCTGTGACATACAAAATAAAAGATTTAAACAACGAAAACATTGATGGAAGCTTTTATGAATTAGAAATGATAAAAGCAAAGCAAGAAATATTCAGGATTGAAAAAGTAATACGACGCGATTACAAAAAAAAATAAGCATTGATTAAATGGAAGGGCTATAATGAGGATTTTAATAGTTGGGTTCCGTTTAAGAATATTGAAAATATTAAATAGCAAAGCGATGGTTAAGACTTTGTTTAATGAGTTGCACATGTTTTAGTTATTTACAAAATTAAAAGAAACTGAGGGTTTTGGTAAAGTTCTTCCTAGGCGAAGGATAATCAAGCAGTTTTATGTGTAGTTGTATGGGGTTTGGCAGCAAGCATGGCATCGTCATTTGTTTGATGTTTGCAAATGTTTATGTGTTAAAGTCAACAGGAGACAACTTGAAAACTATTGATTGTTTGTCGCGAGGTGGGAACTGGTCCTATACTCTCAGTTTCTATACTACTATCAATTAAATTCAAAGACTGTAAATTGTCAGCTTATATTGTAATAAAAATCGTGTGTATTGATTGAATGACATTTATCAAAGTTTTAGGGATTTTCTGCATTTTTGAAAGTGGGGCCAGGGGCCTTTTGAATTGGGAAAAATGCACGTGAATTCTATAAATTGTGAAAAAAAATAATCCTACTATATAACATAGTAAGGCACTAAAAATTCAAAATCAAGCTCTTATACAAGTCTGCAAGAAATACATTGTCAAATCACCTATTAAAGGGCTACATTTAATATAGGAAAAAATAAATTATATATGGAGGATCTTACATGAGTGCTCATTCATTATTGAATTTATTTAACGAGTTGGCAATAATGATATAATGCGAGTCTCTTGCCAAGCATTATATCATTTTTGCTAACGAGTTTAATACAAGGATGATATAATGTCAGGCTCTTGCTGAGCATTATATCATTTTTGCTAACGAGTTTAATAAATTCAATAATTAATGAGAACCAAGGTTAGATTCTATTTATCACATAACTTATAACGTCACATTATGTCAGAAAACGTACATTAACGTCACGTCCATGACGTCATTAACGTTATGTTATAGTACATAGAATTATATAGGAAAAATCTTTTCTCTGAATCACAAGACACAGCGCTATCATATTACTGCATGTAGTTTCAGCTTGTGGTCGTCTACGAAGTTTGTTAAAATGGTGACCCTGCGGTCATATTTGTCCCCACCCCAGGGGTCACAGTTTTACATATAGTTATATAAGAAAAATCTTTAAAAAAATAAATCTCGGAATTTTGACAAAACTTCACATGAATGATTATTAGTTGAATTATTTTTAAATTATTAAAATTAGGTCAATGCGACGTGCAAGATGACTGTCTCACATAGAAAAAACATTTTAATTACTTCTTGTATACTGGGACCCAGAGCATTGGGTTCAAAACCCACTGAAGGTTAACTTTTTTTAATTCTTCATTTTTATTATTGTTTCATATCTGGTGTATTTTTTTTATTTTTGTATTATTATTAAAAGTGTGATAATGTGTTAATTTATATCTTTCTTTTTTTATGCTTTTTTTATAAACTTGTTTCTTTTTTATTTCTTTTTTGTAATCTTCAGTATATTGTTCTTTAATTTCTTAAGGTGTTTACTGTCGTTGGAAAAGAAAAGGAAATCCCATACCTATATGTACCTACCCATTGGTGAAATCAGTGGGTCGGAAACATATTTTTGCATATGGTTTTAAGGATACCTTTAGAGAGAATCTGCTATATTCTGTTTGGTGTGCATTTCATTACTTCAAAACGTTTTCTTTGTTTAATTTAAAGTTAGTTACAGCAATTAATCACAATTATATAACGACATGTACAGTCAAGACATTTTTCGTTCATAAAGTAAAACGTGGGGCTGATATTCGGCCCTTTGCCCTATCAAAATAGCCTATTTTTTTCCCCTCTTCAGCTAGAAGTCAGTTTTTCTAAAATGTTCTTTTTTCTCTAAATATCATTTTCCACGCTTACTTTACCAACATTGTTATGTTTGGGGTACATTTTTTCGAAGAGAGTATATATCTAAAAAGTACCTTTTTTTCATATTATCCCACCCAAATGTTCCAGTTCTGTCTAATACACTGTGAAATCGATCTATTTTTCTCCTTTATCTCAAAAATGAAGCTTTTTCCCCCCTCAGTATTGAAGGGTACGGGCCTCTTCAGCTGTTTCTGAAGAAAAGCCCTGACATTGCATGTTTGATGACTATTACCAATTTGGAGTAGTCACGCTAGCCTATTTTTATACCCCCGTCACTCATGTGGACAACTTTTTTCAAAATTAACTAGTAATTCTGAGAATTTTCATATTGAACATAATCATGCGTTTGTTAACTGAATTTTGAATTGTTTTGTAGAAGTAATATTTTGTATGAATGTTACGGTGAGTAATTAATACATGTAGCCTAATTAATAAAACAAAACAACTTCATCCTTCCTCTTATTTCCTTGTAGCAAGTAAAGAAAAAACCTTTTAGTGGAAAGACCTATTGATCTTGTTCTGTTTATTCTTCTTATTACTATTATTATTCCGCTAAAAGCACTTTTGATAGAACTATTTGTTGCGACAAGTTAACATTTTACACAGTCATAAAGGACATTCGGGACTGGTGTCCCGAACATTTTGACGTCATCCAAGATGGCCGTCACTGACGTCATAACGGAAATCTAGTTAACGTTACATCTGATACATTTTGTTTTTACAGATTATAGAGTTCAAGGTCTAGTTATGCAAGAATGCCAAAGGGTATCTCTACGTCATGACGTCAGTGACGTCAACCTTTTATTAAAAAATACATTTTTTCACTTATTGCATTTTTTTTTGTTATTTTATTGCAAAATCAATCGGTGTTATTGTCTTGTTCAACGTTGACAGTTTTAACGTCATGACGTCATCCAAAATGGCCGTCAGCGACGTCATAATGGAAATCTTGCTATCGCTATATCTACTTCATTTATGGTCGGATTTTGATTCAGTTTCACAGTATGTACAAAATAAACACTGGTTGTGCAAGAACGTTCTCATGATGTAAGCCAAGATGGCCGCCGGTTACGTTATGATCAAAAGCCTACATCTCAAAAATGCATGGTCGTATTTGAATGAAACTTTTACAAATTGTAAAGGCCAAGGTCGGGTTGTGCCAGAACATCAAAAAGTTTCTCTACGTCATGGGCATGTCATCATGACGTCAGTGACGTCATCATTTTTATTAAAAAAACGATTTTTACACTTACTGCATTTGTTATGTTATTTTACTGAAAAATCTATCAGTATCATTGTCTCCGTAAACGCTGACAGGTTTAACGTCATCCAAAATGGCCGCCATTGACATCATTAAAGAAATCTTGTAATCGCTATATCTACTTCATTTATGATTGAATTTTGATAAACCTTCACAGGTGGTAGACATCAACGTCTAGTTATCAAAGAACGTCAAAGTTGATCATATCGTCATCAAAGATGGCAGCCAGTGACTTCATAATGGAGTTCTTGTTATGGCTATATCTTCTAGGCCTATATTTATGATCGGATTTAAACAAAACCTTCAGAGATTGTAGAGGTCTGGTTGTTCAGGAACGTCATATAAAATGCCGACGTCATGTAGTCAATGACGTTAGGATATTAAGAAATTTTGAATTTTTTTTTTACTGATTGCATGTTCAAAATTATACATCGCTGACCATTGTGACGTCCTGATGTCATCCAGTTTGGAAAGCCCATGTTTGATCAGGTTCTGATCAAAGTCTAGTTATCTATTGTTCTTGTTTCAGTTACAGTAATATACATGTACCGGTACACAGTTTACCACGGAATTGGTTCTGGCTTATTTGTGACAGTGTGGTGACCATACTATCGTCAGAAACATGGTAAGCTGAGCATGCCTTTTATGTTCTTTTGAGTGTTTATAATTGAAAATAGGTCAATTCAGGCTAAAGTTGCTTTCACTGAAAAGGGGTCCTATAAAAGAATTAATTATACAAATTCCATGTATTTTTATGCCTGTTTGAAAAACATATTGTGGTATGGGGTTGGAAACCATATCACCGACACTCATGGAAATGTTTAGGTACATTTCCCTACGTAAGAGGAGGAACCCTATTGTTTTGGGGGGGGTGGGGGGGGATCAATAGGTCAGAGGTCAAGCTTGCCATGACCTTATATGGAAAAATGCATTGATGATAACTTCAACATCATAACACTCTCACTAATGAAACTTCATAATGTACATTGACGTAATTGAAAGGAGGACCCCTATTGTTTTTCGGGTTAGTAGATGAAATGTCAAGGTCGCCATGACCATTTATGGCTGTAGAAAAATCTTTTTTTAAGAGAATTAATCCTTACTATACTAGATTCAAATCAAGAACATCAAAAGCATGTTTTCTTGAACATATTACATAATAGGAGTGTTCCACAGCACTTACATGCCTTAAAAACCTAAACAAATACAAACAATAATTTCTTTTTTAAAAATTGTGCCCTAAAAAGGTTAGGGTTGGGGCCTTAAAAAAAGGTCGGTCAGTAGACCAGAAACAGACCTGTTTTTTTTTTTGTTGCCAAATCATTGACATCCCCACCTAGCATACACGTAATGGGCAAGAAGCCAAATATTGACATCCCCACCAAGCATACACTTAATGGGCATGAACAGACGGATATACAACCATCCAAATATTATCGGCCCCTGGGTTGGTCCCCACCCTGGGGACATAGCCCCTGGGTCATAACTTAGCCCCTGGATCATAATTTGGAAACCGCTGAGATCCACACCCTATATTATAGTATAACCATGTTTACAGTTACTGGGCGGGAACACTTTAAGGCAGGCGCGAGAATCTGCCACGGTGTGCCATTGAGTGACTATGGTGTACGATCAGGGTTAAACGCACCTGTTCAGGTGGATCTGTAAAATTTTACAGTTGCAGCTGTAAAATATACAGATGCAGCTATACATTTTACAGATGCATCTGTAAAAAAATACAGACGCATCTATAAAATGCAGCCGCAACTGTATTTTTTACAGCTGCATCTCTATTTTTTACAGCTACATCTGTAAAAATACAGTTGCAGCTGTAAATTTAAATGACCCCTTTAAATTTACAGATGCAGCTCCAGTTTATTAATGCGGCTAAATCCACTATCCAATCAGATTGAAGCTCTCATTTGATGGTAAAAAGCAATAAAATATACTGATGCATCTGAATTATTTGTAGATGCATCTGTATTTTACAGATGCATCTGTACAATTTATAGATGCGTCTATAATAATTACTCCGTGTAAAAAGGACAACGCACCGCTTTATTATATCCAATGAAAACGCTCGTTGCAAACATAACGATTTGTTTTTAAACGGCACCATTTTCAATCGGATCAGAAAGAATAAATAAAACAATTTAATCGTATTTGTGTGTTTATATGGCCTAAACGAGATGGCCGAGTTAGTAAGGCAATTTAATTCTAGTGCTATGAACATTAATATGAAGGGCCGTAACTAATGTGGGTAGCACTTGTGGTCCGACCCGATTGCATTGTACTTGTACATATATGGCAATAAAATATGTTTAAATCAATTAATATGAATAAGACACTGCCTTATAGCGAGCTCAACTCATTAAAAAAAAAACTGGAATGCAAATGAAAATAATAATCAGCACATTATGGTTATTAGAGCCACCTCAGTGAGAAGTGAAGAATAAAAAAAAAAAACATGAAACCCTGCCCTACTCTTACTGTCAGAAAGATTGTAATAATTATTTAACATGCAGACAGGATAGCCTTTGGTTGTTTGGACCTTCTATTTACCATTCCCATCAGACGGACAAAGCCAAGTGAAAATGTCTTGCGCAAGATGATTGACCTTGAAATTAAGTGATGTTCACGCCCAATATATTAATGATAGGGTAACGGTTTCATCTCATTATCTGAAATTGTCGGACAGCTTATTGGAATGAACACCAAAAGTACATGTACATCAGTATTCACGCTGACCTTGAACATGTAAACATTAATGTGCAACACACGGTCTATTGAAAACACTTAGGCAAATAAGGTTGTGTCTCATTATTTTAAGAGCTAATTATGATCTATGAAGATCCTAGCTCTTTACTTGGAAGAAGACGTGGTTTAGGAGTATGACTGGACATGAAAACTGCATGACCTTGAATAAAGGACCCATAGATGAGTATGCTACTTACCACATGGACCGAACAAGAACATTTTTCTTAAGGGCAATTGAAATAAAACTTCAATCGTTTTTGTTTGTTTGGCGTGTAACGTCATTTCTCAGCACATTTTAGCCTATGTATGACGGTCAACATTTTTTATTGGTGGAAGTTGACTACTCACTTATTCCTGGGTAGCACATGTAAGACACATACTGTATACATCCCGTCGTCGATAAGAATCAACACTTACAAGTCGAGTTCCCAGTGGGAATCAAACCCGCAGCGTTGAGATGGTTTCCAATGCAGCATCTTTACCCTCTCAACCATGGATGCGCTACAAAATATCAAATCATGTCTGAGTAACATACTTGAACTCACTCACTTCTCACCAATGTCACTAGACGAATGAAAGCTCGGGTTCGCTTCCCCGTCTCTGTATTGTGTGCGAAAAAATGTAACTTTCTTTGTATGTAGAAAATGAGTTTATTTTGTACTATTTTGAGATGGTGGTAATCTGACTGATTCTTGACTAAGTAGCTTGTATGTTTTGTTTTTGTTTTCAGCGATAATAGAATTCTATGTTTTGCAATGATCTCTTGTGGAATGTCAAAACTTAATATCAATTAATACATAACTGATCGTTGGCCACTGATTCCCAGTGGCCACTATTGTATCCATTAACCACAGATAACTGCGACTCATTAATTGTTCAGGTACATCCAGTCCTTTTTATTTCGGTTGTAAGTTCAAGCCATCCGTTGCAGGTTATTAATGCTGAGTTCTACATAAAGCGGAACGCAGTCATAAACAACCACAAACAATGGAAGACTGACGCATACTATATTATTTTCTTGGACATTCTTGACCATTCAGGGCATCTAAGGCAGAAATGGCACTGAAAAATATAAAAGATATTAAAAACAACAACAAACTAGAAATTGTTATTGTGCATGGGACAAAAACGTATGGCTCCCCCACTCGCCCGAACAGACATAATTGACGACTCTAGGTCCAACCGTTCTCCATTGATCAGAGATCATTTTGATATTGAATATCTCTGTGACTGTATCTATTACCTGTATCAGTAAGGCCACATAAAAATATATGTGTGGTTCAGGTAACCCGACCGACCCTGAAACTTTTTATGCAAAAAATTATTTTTTTGTTTTTAAAAAAATCAAAAAAAATCAAATCAAAAAAAAAGATAAAATAAAATCAAAAAAAAAATAAAATGGTGATAATGTCAAAAAAATTCGAACTCAAGGTATAGTAATTTAACAGATTTAATTCATTATCAGAATTGAATTCATTTAATACTGAGAAAAAAAAAAGAAAGAAAAAAAAGCCAACCTACCCTATTTTTTTCCAGTGTTACCTGAACCATACATAATATTTTGTTTGGCCTATTATCTACTGGTCATGACCAACCATCCTTCCAAGTTTGAGGACCTTAGGTCCAACCATTCTCTAGTTATTGATTGGACATTGTCTAGTTATTGATCGGGGATCGTTTTGATAGTCAAGGTCACCGCGACCTTGACCTTTGACTTAGTGACCCCAACATCAATAGGGGTCATCTACTGGTCATGACCAACCATCCTTCCAAGTTTGAGGATCCTACGTCTAATCATTCTCTAGTTATTGATCGGACATCGTTTTGATAGTCAATGTCACCGCGACCTTGACCTTTGACCTTGTGACCCCAAAATCAATAGGGTTCATCTACTGGTCATGACCAACCATCCTTCCAAGTTTGAGGACCCTAGGTCCAACCATTCTCTAGTTATTGATCGGACATTGTTTTGATAGTCAATGTCACCGCGACCGCGACCTTTGACCTAGTGACCCCAAAATCAATAGGGTTCATCTACTTGTCATGACCAACCATCCTTCCAAGTTTGAGGATCCTAGGTCCAACTATTCTCTAGTTATTGATCGGACATCGTTTGTGACACAGACAGACAGGCATACAGATAGCACGAAATCAATATGGCTCCCCTACCACAGTGACACTTTGTGCGGGGAGCCATAAAAACCCACATATTTTCAAAACACGGTTTTATAACCGATTCAGCAACGCTATTGATAGCATTTGTCTAAAACATCTTAATTTCTGAATTTCTGAAACGGTTGTGATACAGCATGGTAGACTTTGAATCTAGAGATCTTACTTGCACCACTGAGTGTTTCACTGTTCCCATGGGAAAGCGTTTAAATTCTTAGCTTTGTCATTTACGTTTGCATCATTTTAGCACATGTTAGGCTATATATGATTTTTTTTGTGGTAGAAGCAGGCCCATTTTTCTCGGGTAGAACCAGTACTCTATATACCTCCAGCCATCCGTGATTATCGACACTTTTTCACTTGACAAGTCAAGCTTACAGTGGGATTCAAACCCGTAGCTGTGAGAGATGAGAACGTTTTAGAAGCAGCCTCTTAACTATCCGGTCAAGGATGCGCCGGACATAAAGTGGGCAGTCCTGTGTATTGAAGGTTTTATGAGTCCTATACATGTATATCCTTCTCCTCTATCTGGGGCAGCTCTAAATAACCTTAGATAATGTGTCGATAAGCCATTAAAAATATATGTTCAAGAAGCTACTGTTTAACACTGCAACAATTAAAATATTTCCCAGCAGAGGGATGTTAACAAGCATGTACTGAAGTCAGGCAAATGAAAAACTAGATGAATCCATTGAAGAATTGATTTTTTAAGGATTTAATTCAATATTTAGATCTTTCGACAGGCTATGCAAAATATTAGGCTAGTTTAAATAGTGTGAAGTCCGAGACACTTCTCGCTAAATAAACTAGCTTATGTTTTTCATAACCCGTAAAAATATCGAAATATTGAATTTAATCCTTTTATGCACTTTGGTGACAGTAAATCAAACTAATAAACTATACCTAAATGTTTGCTTTAGCTCTGCTCAAAATGTAAAAGTGTTATTTCACTGGGAATTTAAATGCAGCACATAAATGTGTTTCATTTAAGGTCAATGCAACAGAAATGTGAATATTGCGGTTTGAACGGTGGTAGTGAATGGCAACTTTACCATGAATAGTTTCATGGTAAATTTTTCATTCACTTTGCTTTTATGGTAAATTTTCCAACCACTACCATCGTTAAAACCCCAGGAATGGAGGTTGGTAATGATAAAATCATAAATAGTGCAAGAAAGATAAAATATCATTAGTGTATTCAGTTTAGACAACAGAATAGCCATTTTCTATTCAGGCACACCAGATTAAGCAATTAAATTAGCTCCATCAGCTGAACAGTATTCGAAATTAGATGCGTACATAATTTTTTTCAAAATTGTGCTAATAAGCTGCAAAAACGAGGTATCAAGATCCAAATTATATCATTCATCTGCCAGTTACTAGTGATGGGCAATCGGTTTAAACTTACAATGGATAATTGGTTACCATTGATTGGATGTAACCAATCAATCATCAGTTATAATCGGTTAGTCAATATGAAGTATAACATGTTCATTTTAATCTGTGTTTTAAGCCTTGAACTTAGAAAATTTCTATTAAAGTATGTATTCTTTCCTGTCTTGTTTCTTATTGCATTATTATTTTTATTTTAAATAAAATAATTCCAGCTGATATACATTTAGTTGTGTTAATTTATGATATTAAATTTTGTGTATTTTCTGACTGTTGTCTCCTGGCTGGATTATCATGAACATTTATTTCTATTTTTAACATTAATGCGCAGTCGTTCATATACACAAAGAAAAGAGACCACTGTATGTCATTCTACGATAAAATACAGCTGTTCCATTAATTCCCCGCGTATATTTCATCCGTTGGAAGCGTCACGTTATATGACATCACTTGGTAAATATACGTCACGAAGACAAACTCAACAGTAATTTTAATTACAACAAACTTGCCATGCTCCCAAACCTTGCATACACCCGATATCAACCCATCATATGCATCCGTACATATAATATTAATAAGCATCTCGAACAAGCTGAGAACGTTTGACGTCATACAGTGCAAGCTATATGACGTAAGCAATGTCCTAATTGTTTGTCACGTGATACTAGTGTATTTAAGCATATTGTACCGCACAGAACTTTGCATACGGGGGTGCCCAATGGAACAGCCTGTAAACATAGCAGCCCGATTACCTTGACCTCCGAGATAATATATCCTTGACCTCTTAGTTTACGACCACTTAACGACAGTTGACTACATATATCAGTTAAACATAATATATTTGACATAATATGATGTTAGCCAAAATAAAGAATTCAAACTGCAACAAAAACTACCGCGACTTTGGTTAAATTTTGTTTATTTTCCATCCGATAACATCTGTAGATGTTTGAACGCAAATTGTTTATTTCCAGTGAACGGCATGTGTTTCCGATCACTTTATAGACTATATATTTTTCCCCCGAGATGCAGTATTTTCATACGAGACATTTTATGCAAATTGTATGACCTAAATTCACACTGGCCGACAGCGAAAAGAAAAAAGAAAAATCATCAACTATTTTTTAATGTTTTTAATTGAAGAAACAAACACCGAAATTTCATCATGTTTTATGCAGGTACTCCAGCCCTTGGCATAACCATTTC
Source organism: Cyrtodaria siliqua (assembly GCA_037043455.1). Taxonomy (NCBI): domain Eukaryota; kingdom Metazoa; phylum Mollusca; class Bivalvia; order Adapedonta; family Hiatellidae; genus Cyrtodaria; species Cyrtodaria siliqua. The sequence goes on along the minus strand of JAWPHD010001813.1, from coordinate 55,555 downwards.
TCAATTGACGATTAAATAAAACGTGTTGATATCTTATGAAAGGCAAAGGATTAAGTCGTCATTGCGTCATAAAATATTTTATTTTGAGTAAGTCTGCTTTAAAATGGAATACATTTAATGGCGAGAACACCGAAAAAGTGATAAGATATCCACAGGAAAATTATCCATAGCCTTAAAAACTCAGTCTTATTTGCAAGTTTTTTCTGTTGTTGTTTAGAACTGTCAAAATCATATGGCGGTCGAAAACAGACAGAAAGACGATATAGTGCCCCAACAATAGCGTAAACAAGGGGGTTATTGTTGTGTCAGAATCAAACGGAATCGTTCCAATGCGAGTAATTAACTACGCATCCATCCGAACTCCTAACTGTATTTTATTCACCGATAAAAGTTAAAACACAGGTACGTATTTATTATTTATTAATTAAAATGCAGTTTTTTACCACTAGACTAAAATTTTGGGACACTTTTTCTTTTTGATGGCGGTGGGGGGGGGAGGGGGGGTTGGGTTGGGGGCGGTATGCAGGGGGTGGAGTGGGAGCCAAAACATACTCTGTCGCCCGGGCCCCTTTTAACATACCTCTGCAGTGTTTCTGCAGGTCTCAATTTGTTAGGGGTCATCCTTGACCCCCTATGAAATAAACGTTCCAAATCGCCAAAAAATAGCATTTCCCCAATTTTGAGTAAAAAAAAAAAAATATCCCAATTCCAGATTTTTCTTCCCAAAATTGTAATATGTTTTAGAATATTCTTCTTAATAAAGTTCTTTACCAGGGTTTTCGACGTTTCTTCTGCTTTTCTGTGTAAATTGAACAAAATACAAAAACATTTTTTTTTCCCAATTCTGAGAAAAATCGCGCGTTTTTTCCCGATTTTGAGAAAAATCGCATGTTTTTCCCAATTTGACCGGTCACGGACCCATTCCCAATATGTTGAAAACAAATGCTGGGCGTAATGTTTCATTTTGGGTTTGTTTGCCATTTTAGCGACCGTATCATGATACTCTACGCGCTTTTATTTGCTAGTGTTTTTATATAAGCATCTACCTACTCAGACCCACATACACGCGATCGATATGACGACGACAATAACGCGGAAAGTACAGACGTTAGTTTAACCTGTTCTAAAAAATAGACCAAGAATGAATAACTTTATTTTCTAATCATGGGCCACAAAGATGTCATTATTGTCCAGAACGAATATAGCCATGACCTCCCCTTAACAAGGGAGTTAACTTTGTTTCGATTTTACCACTGTTTTTTCCCCCGTAGTATGGACTTGAACTGGGAACCAGGGGGTCAAAATGGTAGTTGCCGAAAGTAGTCCCATATACAGTTGACAGTAGTGTCATTTGAGATGCTGTGTGAATGGATGCACGTCCACAGGTAGTGTAGATTAATATTTGTGTGTAGAGAGTAGATTCCCAGATATTTTGCTGCAAGAATCAGGTTAATCAGAGCTGACGCAAGTAAATGACACTACATTTTGTGAGGTAAGATTTGTTTGTGTTCTTCGTCAGAATTAACCTGAATTCGTCGTAATCGATAACTACTTTCACTTTGAGCAAAATTATGAAGTTGAAAGTCGAAATGGAGCTTGATTTTTTGCTATGTATGTGTTGTGCTGACTTTGAAGATGATTTACTGACAGTTTCAAGTATGAAGGAGTATGATGGCATGTGTGACACCATTTTAGGCTATAATGTAAGTCTATGGGAAATTAATGGTGGTCCAGTTCCGTATTTGCTACTCGCGTTACCGTAGGGTAGGTATAAAACGCGGACTAACACGCGCGGATTAGCGGACTGCGGACTAGCAGACTGCGGACCAGTATGGTATAAAACGCGGACTGGTATTTTGCGGACCATGTAAATAGATGGGACAAATAATACAAATATTTTGGGTAGCAAATATTAAAGTTAAACAAAATAAGTATGTGGTGTATGGTAATGGTCATTTGGAAATAGATGTGCATGAAAATAAATCGTCAACTGCCAGTTGTAATTAGGTTCAATTGATGTAAAATAATTTACATATATATATGGTTGTTTTTTTAAAAAAAAATTGTGTTCTTCGGACCTGTTATGCCGTGAACAAATATATTCATGTTTTAAATTATGTAAACTATAATAGTCTTGTAACTTTCTAATTAAGTACAAACATCCGCGAATTCGGTAATCGCACATTATTTTTAAGTTATGAAATAATGTTAAAGGGGTTGATGCACTATTTTCAAACACAGTTTATCTTAAAGTGCTCTGAAAAACTCGAAAAAAGCTGAAAGAATTATCAAATGCCATGAAAAATAAAGGAGATATAACCTATTGAAAATTTGCAAAGAACATAAATGGAGGCGGCCATCTATGAACGATGACGTCATCGCGCGGTTTTACCATATATGGCATATTGATAAAATGTCTTTTAAAGCAAGGAAAATCACTGCAAATGAAAAATAATACTAAAATGTATGCATTTTACATCTTTATATTTATTTTTAATCAATTTGCAGTGGTTTTCTTTGCTTTAAAATACATTTTGTCAATATGCCTTATATGGTAAAACGGCGCGATGACGTCATCGTTCAAAGAACAAATTTGTTCCATCAAAAATGACAAGCTCACGTGTTGGTCGCCCGTGGAACAATACTGACATTAAGAGACTTCTGAAAAGAAGGGAAAAGCTTTTCAGACGTTCACGCAGATCTAACTCTCCCCAAGAAATAGAAAAATATAAGAAATTTAGGACACAACTACAAAAGAAAATCAGAGATGCCCACTTTAAATATGTTAATGATATCTTCGCCTCGTCCGAGGATGAAAATCCAAAGGCTACCCCTAAACAATTCTGGTCGTATATTAATAGCCTTAGGAATGGACAAAATAACATATCGTCCTTACGAGAAAATGGTATCCTGATGACGGACAGTAAAGAGAAAGCTAATATTCTCAACAATCAGTTTCACTCGGTTTTTACGGAAGAGGGTAAAACAAGTCTACCACAATTAGGAAAAGGTCAACACCCAAATATGAATGACATCTACGTATACCCAAATGGTGTAAGGTCATATCTTGGGGAAACTAAATCCCAATAAAGCTTCCGGCCCAGACACTATCAATGCACGCATACTTAAGGAATGCTGCAATGAATTGGGTGACATCCTTACAGCTATATTTAATAGGTCACTTCAAACCGGACAAGTCCCTGATGACTGGCGCAAAGCCAATGTGGCTCCAATCTATAAGAAGGGGGAAAAGTATGACCCCTCTAATTATAGGCCGGTCTCACTAACATGCATATGCTGTAAGGTTCTAGAACATATCCTAGTTAGTAATATTATGAAGCATCTACACACAAACGACATACTTGTTGACTCGCAGCACGGTTTCAGAAGCAGACGTTCTTGTGAAACTCAGTTAGTTCAATTTATTCATGACATAGCGCTAAATCTAGATAGAGGTTACAATAAGAAGCACAAACAGACAGACGTTATTGTGATGGACTTTGCCAAAGCCTTCGACAAAGTCCCTCACAAGCGACTACTATACAAACTAAACCACTACGGTGTAAGAGGGACAACCAACCGTTGCATCGCCTCATGGTTATCAGACAGGACACAAGAAGTAGTACTCGACGGAACGCACTCCGATCCAGCTCCAGTTATATCCGGTGTCCTCCAAGGCTCCTGCCTGGGTCCCATTCCTTTCTTATTGTTCATTAACGACCTCCCTGATGGTATATCGTCAAATGTTAGGCTTTTTGCAGATGACTGTGTCCTCTACAAAAATATATATTCCCATCAGGACCACATTGACCTACAGACCGACCTACAGAAACTTGGTACATGGGAGCAACAGTAGCTCATGAAGTTCAATGTGACCAAATGTCACTCGATGAGAATAACACGACACCGACCAGACAAGCAATTTAATTACCGTTACACCTTACATGGACAGACGCTTGACGAGGTGAAAGCAACAAAGTACCTGGGGGTTACAATCACTGATACACTAGACTGGACGCCGCACATCCAAACTATAACCAACAAGGCAACAAAAACTCTTGGCTTTCTACGCCGAAATCTGTCACTCGCCCCCAGGGAAACTAAGGTTAATGCTTACCAGACTTTAGTTCGTCCTCAACTTGAATATGCCTCCACAATTTGGAATCCCCATACCCAGGTTAACAAACATAAAATTGAGATGGTACAAAGAACAGCAGCTAGTTGGACATGTAGGAGATGGCATAATACCAGTCATGTTGGGGACATGCTAGACGATTTACAGTGGTCAACCCTAGAGCAAAGACGTACCAACTCATGTTTAACATTCTTTTACAAAATACATAATGGACTAGTTGACATTACTAACTTTAGAATAAACACGACAAGTTTAACACATATTGTTCTTCAGCTAGATAGCAATTGTATGTATTCCATTCAATATTTTATTTGGAATAAAACGTACATGTGTATTGCCTTAATCAAGGCAGAATAAAATACAAACTATCTTAGAGAAGAGTACAAACATATCTCGTTTAGATTAATACATACATACATATAATATAGTAGCATAGTAATATAGTCACAGTTAGTAACTTGAAGTTTGTTCTCGTTTAGAATTATATTCTCAGACCGCTTCAATATAATTTGTAGCATGGTCGGTGACATTTCCTTTGATGAATGCAGAGCATTAAATCGTTTAATTTAGGTTAACTAAAGGGACGTGGCTTTACCGTACTACAACTACCGGATATTGGAATTTAGAGTACGGTCACTATGACGTCACAGTGTTACTCAGTACACCATGCTACAAAAAAGATAGAGTCTGTCTCAGCTCGTTGGTTATTTAAACACCTCGATGGGCTACGCCCATCTCGGTGTTTAAATAAGCCAACTCGCTGAGACCAGACTCTATCTATTACTTAATCCAGCTTAAACATATCACCTAAACATTAATAAATACCCTAAATGTTATACCTTGTTTATATTTTGCAAGAATTACAAAATAATTCGAATTCTCACATTTTAAATTGATAACTTCATACTTTTTTTTTATGTTTTTGAAAAACTAAGGCACCAACGCCTGATGTACTCCCTTTAAAATTTTTTTATACTGGATTAATAAATGAAGAGGCTAATTTTAATACTCGACTTGATAAAGACTTCAAAATTGCCATTTGTCCCTTTAACCCATATACCACCTTCAATTTGCAGCCTGTGAGATGAAACTGGTAAGTTTGAATATGTTTATCTGATCTAGATATTGTTAATAATGAAAATGTATACATAATTGTCATTTAGACTTTGCTTTAGTATTGAAAGAAATATATTACATTTACCAACACTTTGTTGTAAAGATGCATCATAAATTTAACATGAAGAAATAATATATAAACTCCAACAATTAATTTGTAACATCACTATCACCGTACTTTGTACTGATACTAACATCATGTTTATCAAAACTTGCATTTTATCGAATGGTAATGTCGCAACATTAATTATTTACTTGTTTGACATATTTCAATTGTAATCACCATTATAGGCTTTCGTATTATTACCTCAGGCATGAGATAATCTAATCAACTATCATAAAAATCAGGAGAATTTGCAATTCAACAAGTGGCGTGCTTCTTAAATAAACAAGTCTACGGTCTTGCCAGTTTGAAACATCAATATACGATATGATCCGGTAGAGAGGCATATACAGTAAACTGCCATATAGCTACATCAAATGACAGTTAAAAGTACTTACCGAAATATCCGGTATCAATTCCATCAATGACTTTTCATTTTTCAGATCGCTAATCTGATATCCCGGGAAACACAAATTCACAATTATATCATCCTTAATATAGTCCGAGACGTACTTTACTTGACTGTGTCCGATAATAAGAGACATTGTTGCTTTTATTTATTTGCACGTATGAATTATAAATCACAATCGTCCATGTCTAGAGCACACTGACTGTTATTATTGATAATGCTTATTAAATTAAACGTTAAATCACACACAAAATCAAATCAAATCAACATGTATAAGTGATTAACACAATTAACACTATTTCTACACAAACACGATGCTTGCTTTAATTTATATAAAATGGAAGGTACCTTAGCGATACAATATAATACAATGAGCAATGACAGGGCACCAATGAAAATGTTGTAGAAATGAGTGAAAATAATTATAAGACTGTTTGATATCAAAAATATTGAAATAAATATAAGATCAAACGTTATTTCATGAAAGTGTGATCAACATCTTACATCTGGTTCGAATATTAATTACTGAATCCACGGATGTTTGTTAGTATAATTGTAAGACTTTAAAGTAAATTAGATAAATGCAAACAACGTTCTTTTGAAGACAGAAGTTGAACATTATCTCATAATTAACCTTTAATTAAAACAGGGATTAAAGTTCTTTTTCATCTCTGATTACTTTCAAACAATCATTGTCTCTAAATCATAGCGCGAAAAACTTTACTTTTGTAATTTTTTTGCTTTAAACATCAGTTGAACCTAATTACAACTGGCAGTTGACGATTTATTTTCATGCAAATCTATTTTCAAATGACCATTACCATACACCTCATACTTATTTTGTTTAACTTTATATGTGTGTGTCAATGTTACAATGAACTAAGAAAAAAATATATTAAAAGATATTACCACCAGAGGCCATCTATGTTCAAATATATAGAATTGATGAAAACTTCAAACAATGATATATTACTAAATTTAGCGAGGTATATAAAATGTGCTTTAAATGTTAGACTTTCTATTTTGAATGCTTAGTATAAATATAATATTGTTCATCCTCTAATTATGATGATGTAAACTATACTGACAGTTGATTTATATACTCTGTTTACGTGACTTTGTTATATTGGTATATTGTATATATGTTTTGAATGACGATGTACTTTGTACAAGTCTAAATAAAATATCTGTTCTGTTCTGTTTAATATTTGCTACCCAAAATATTTGTATTATTTGTCCCATCTATTTGCATGGTCCGCAAAATACCAGTCCGCGTTTTATATCATACTGGTCCGCAGTCCGCTAGTCCGCAGTCCGCTAGTCAGCATGTGTTAGTCCGCGTTTTATACCTACCCCATTTGACCCGTTACCGTAGAGCTCGCTTGCGCGCGCGTCGCGCAGAGCTCGCTTATATGAAAAAGGCAAAGCCTCAAGACGGGCGAAGCTAACTAGTTTAAAATAGATCTAAACGCTGTGATGCAGGGTTAGCATAATACTTAGTCTCATTTATTTGATGTTTGCTTTTTTTTGCATATTTAGTACACTAGTGCAACATGACAAATATATTTCCCACACAGAAAGTTATGTAATAAATAAAAATACAGATTTCAAGTCTCTGGATCTCAAATTTCAATTAAACTAAAGTGATAGCCAATACCCATTCAAACTGAATGCAATTACCTAAACAATCAAGTCTGTACCATGTGCAAATTGCCATCATGTTTATCTAGGTCCAGCTAGGCTGTCTTTGTACCAGAATTTTGACATTGTGTGGGATGTGTAGGATGTTTCATATCTGACTTTGTTATGAAGGCTGTGTTGATAATGAAAAGATTAGTGACTATCATGTCACCCGCCATGCAATATTAATGTATTCAAGAAATAAAAAGTAACTGCGATGTCACCTACCTCCAAATATGTTATGTAATAGTGATATTGAATCAATCATTTTCTCACCCCACCATAAAATAAATTTAAGTTAGTACCTAAAGTCCTTAAATTCACTAGATAAAGTAAAGGTTAGCCACTGTTCCACCTCAAAATATGTAATCATATTAATTAATTTAAATATATTTATTGTCAATAATAAATGAAAGTTTCGCGACTGTCTTGTCACTCACATCCAGTAATGTAATCTGACATGCTGGTCCCCATTTCTGCAAAATGTTTTCAGTGTTTTTTTTATGTGTTTTGTGAACGCAGCCTGTGCCTGTGCCATTGTGAAAAATAGCGGCATTTTTCTAGAAATTGTAAAATATATTAACAAAAGAGAAATAAACTTTTTTAACATTTATTTTCACAGTTTAATATCCCTTGGTTTTAAGTTTTGTTTTTGGTAAATACAGACTAGTTTTAACACCAGCATATATTAAGACTAGTATCTTTACTGGTCTGTATTTACCCAATATCTGTCTTTTTTTTCAGATTGTGAATTTTTTGGATATAATTGTGAAAAAAGGATACTTTTTGGAATTGTGAATGGGGCTGAATTTCGGCCCCAAATTAGGCATAAAAAAACACTTGTTTTCAAAATCTAAAATTGCCCAAAGGTATCACTTGAGACGAACACAAGCTACACTCATAAGAATGGTGCAATTGCTTCTACGAGTGTTGAAGAATGTGTGAATGATTAATGCAGAAGGGTAAATCTCAGTGGTATTGCCACAGATGGCAGTAACGAGTAAAGATACATTTTATCTGGGTTTGATTATTATGATTAGACACATTGGTAAAATATCATCTGGAGAACATGTGTAACTATTTTCTAAATATTTTGATTAAATAATTGTCTAGCAATATAGGCTATAATTACACATGAAAGGCAAAGAAGAATCAGCATCTGCATTTGAAACGTTTGACAGAGTTATGCAGGATAAGGTTAAGGATATATCATGGGAGCATTGCATTACATATTCATCTGACAATGCATCTGTAATGAAAGAGAAGCACAATAGTGTTCAGAGAAGAATTAAGGACTGGAAGCATGCGAAACATTTCAAACCTCTTACCTAGAATGCTTTCAGTGGAAGCCTAGTCAGAAATTACTACGACATTACGAGCAATTCCCTGAAAGCTTGTCAGGAGGAAAAAGAAATGGAGAAAAAAAGGCATGTCTTAAAAACTGACCACAATTAGTCAAAGTAGCACAGAATATAGGGTATATGGTCCTAGTTAATGCTATTTTACTACGATTACAAGCCAACACTGTTAGATGTTACTGGAATCCCTCCTGACACCCCTAGTAAGTCGGGCAACTTTGTGGCCTTCAGATAAGTGTGGGCCACTTTTGAAGCCAAATCCAGAGAGAAAAATAAATATTGTTGTTCATACATTATTTTGTAAAACATTCACCTTTAAAAACTATTTACCTTTACCTTATATTATATTTTAGTAGAAATCAAGTGCTTGAACTTGAAACCAATATTCAGGACTTAATTACACTATTCCTTTCTTCCGAAATGGAATACATAAATAAATCATTAAACCATCAGAAACAACACTCATGAATCACATTTGCCATCCCTTTTCAACCGCAAAAAAAACGGGAATCTACCGGGGAATAGTATCACCCGAAATTTGACGTCATCACTTTATGCGTTTGTGACCACGTGACCCCCCATGCGATCAAATTTTACTTTATTTCGATAACTACTCTCTTTTTTTACGGTAGGTATTATATAATGTTATATTTCTGAAATTAAACGTTTCACTTACGCTTAAAATTCGAAATAAAGACCGAAAACAAAAAATAGAAAAAAATGAACTGGTATTCCACTTTGTCTGCCTAAAACTTTGCCCTACATTTGACGTCTGCTGTCCAGCCCACGGATTGAAAATGGCGGCGCGAAACTTGACGAAAAATAAATATCGCCTAGTATATGGGAAAACAAGTAAGTTTTCATACTCGCGTTACTGCAAAAGGGCTTCGCCGGCCGTAATATGAACAAGGCAAAGCCTCAAGACGGGCGAAGCTAACTATTTTAAAATAGATCTCAACGATGTGATGCAGGGTTATCATAATACTTAGTCTCATTTATTTGACGTCTTTGGGTGCTTTTTGACATACCAAAGTCCTTAAATTCACTAGATAAAGTAAAGGTTAGGCACTGTTCCACCTCTAAATATGTAAACATATTAATTAATTTAAATATATTTAGTGTCAATAATAAATGAAAGTTTCGCAACTGTCTTGTCACCCACATCCAAATATGTAATGCTATTAATTTGTGGTAGAACATAACTCAATGCCAGTCACAATTAGTAATCTGACATGCTGGTCCCCATTTCTGCAAAATGTTTTCAAAATCTAAAGTATCACTTGAGACGAACACAAGCTACACACATACGAATGGTTCAATTGCTTCTACGAGTGTTGAAGAATGTTTGAATGATTAATGCAGAAGGGTAAATCTCAGTGGTATGGCATTGCCACAGATGGCAGTTACGAGTAATGAATGATACATTTGATCTGGGTTTGATTATAATTTCGTTATTATATTGGTAAGGGTTTGTCTATTTCGGCCAGAAGTACGTAGTTCACGGGACCAAAGCAAAATCTGCCGGGTAAAAACTTATCAATAAATGTTTGTGTTGAATGATTACCCATTTTCCGTAGTTGTTTTTTATTGAATATTTTTGGTCACCACATGGGCGTGTGAAAGTCAAGTTTGGTTGCCCAAACCATATTTTACTCGCCAATGGCGACTGGGCGAGTGCTAATTTGTGTCGCTGTTATTTTGATTAGACACATTGGTAAAATATCATCCGGAGAACATGAGCAACTATTTTCTACATATTTTGATTAAATAATTGTCTACCAATATAGGCTATAATTACACATGAAAAGCAAAGAAAAATCAGCATCTGCTTTTGAAACGGTTGACAGAGTTATGCAGGGTAAGGTTAAGGATATATCATGGGAGCAGTGCAGTACATATTCATCTGGAAATGTATCTGTAATGAAAGAGAAGCACAACAGTGTTCAGAGAAGAATTAAGGACAAAAAGCAAGCCAAACATTTCAAACCTCTTACCTAGAATGCTTTCAGTGGAAGCCTAGTCAGAAATTACTACAACATTATAAGCAATTCCCTGAAAGCTTATCAGGAGGAAAAAGAAATGGAAAAAAAAGACATGTCTTAAAAACTGACAACAATTAGTCAAAGTAGAACAGAATATGGGGTATATGGTCCTAGTTAATACTATTACTACGATTACAAGCCAACAATGTTAGAGGTTACTGGAATGCCTCCGGACACCCCTAGTGTGTCGGGTAACTTTGTGGTCTTCAAATAAGTGTGGCCCACTTTTAAAGCCAAATCCAGAGAGAAAAATAAATATTGTTGTTCATACATTATTTTGTAAAACATTCACGTTTAAACACTATTTACCTTTACCGTATATTATATATTAGTAGACATCAAGAGCTTGAACTTGAAACAAATATTCAGGAATTAATTACACTATTCCTTTCTTTCAAAATGGAATACATAAATAAAGCATTAAACCATCAGAAACATCAACAAACTTGCCATCCCTTTTCAACCGCAAAATAACCGGGAATCTACCGGGGAATAGTATCACCCGAAGTTTGACGTCATCACTTTATGCGTTTGTGACCACGTGACCCCCCATGCGATAAAATTTTACTTTATTTCGATAACTACTCTCTTTTTTTACGGTAGGTATTTATATAATGTTATATTTCTGAAATTAAACGTTTCACTTGCGCTTAAAATTCAATTTAAAGACCGAAAACAAAAAATAGAAAACAATATAAGTTCGAAATTGACTGGTCTTCCACTTTGCCTACCTAAAACTTTGCCCTTCATTTGACGTCTGCTGTCCAGCCTACGGATTGAAAATGGCGGCGCGAAACATGACGAAAAATAAATATCGCATAGTATGTTGGAAAACAAGTAAGTTTTCATACTCGCGTTACTGCAAGAGGGCTTCGCCGGCGCGGGCTTCGCCCGTAATATGAACAAGGCAAAGCCTCAAGACGGGCGAAGCTAGCTTGTTTAAAATTGATATAAACGATGTGATGCAGGGTAGCATAATACTTAGTCTCATTTATTTGATGTCTTTGGGTGCTTTTTTTTTACATACGGACGTTTATAGATGCACCCTAGATGGAGGATGGCACATCACAAATCGTCTTGCCGTTCGTAGACGTGTATTTTATGCACTAGCATAATACTGTATTTTTTAATTCACATTGAGCTAAACGGAAAAGAAAGAACAATTATAATTATTCGGCCTGCATTTGCATATTTAGTACACTAGTGCAACATGACAAATATATTTCCCACACAGGGAGTTATGTAATAAATAAAACTACAGATTTCAAGTCTCTGGATCTCAAATTTGAATTAAACTAAACAGTGATAGCCAAAACCCATTCAAACTGAATGCAATTACCTTAACAATCAAGTCTGTACCATGTGCAAATTGCCATCATGTGTATCTAGGTCCAGCTAGGCTGTCTTTGTACCAGAATTTTGACATTGTGTAGGATGTTTCATATCTGACTTTGTTATGAAGGCTGTTTTGATAATGAAAAGATTAGTGACTATCATGTCACCCGCCGTGCAATATTAATTTATTTAAAAAAAAAAAAGTAACTGCGATGTCACCCACCTCCAAATATGTTATGTAATAGCGATATTGAATCAATCATTTTCTCACCCCACCATAAAATAAATTTAAGTTAGTACCTAAAGTCCTTAAATTCACTAGATAAAGTAAAGGTTAGCCACTGTTCCACCTCCAAATATGTAATCATATTAATTAATTAAAATATATTTATTGTCAATAATAAATGAAAGTTTTGCGACTGTCTTGTCACCCACATCCAGTAATGTAATCTGACATGCTGGTCCCCATTTCTGCAAAATGTTTTCAGTGTTTTTTTATGTGTTTTGTGAATGCAGCCTGTGCCTGTGCCATTGTGAAAAATAGCGGCATTTTTCTAGAAATTGTGAAATATTATAACAAAAGAAAATAAACTTTTTTCACATTTATTTTCACAGTTTAATATCCCTTGGTTTTAAGTTTTGTTTTTGATAAATACAGACTAGTTTTAACACCAGCGTATATTAAGACTAGTATCCTTACTGGTCTGTATTTACCCAATTTTTTTCTTTTTTCAGATTGTGAATTGTTTGGATATAATTGTGAAAAAAGGATACTTTTTGGAATTGTGAATGGGGCCGAATTTCGGCCCCAAATTAGGCATAAAAAAACACTGTTTTTCAAAATCTAAAATTGCCCAAAGGTATCACTTGGGTGAACACAAGCTACACACATAAGAATGGTGCAATTGCTTCTACGAGTGTTGAAGAATGTGTGAATGATTAATGCAGAAGGATAAAGTGTATTGCCACAGATGGCAGTTACGAGTAAAGATACATTTGATCTGGGTTTGATTATTATGATTAGACACATTGGTAAAATATCATCTGGACATCATGAGCAACTATTTTCTAAATATTTTGATTAATATAGGCTATAATTACACATGAAAAGCAAAGAAGAATCAGCGTCTGCATTTCAAACGTTTGCCAGAGTTATGCAGGATAAGGTTAAGGATATATCATGGGAGCAGTGCATTACATATTCATCTGACAATGCATCTGTAATGAAAGAGAAGCACACCAGTGTTCAGAGAAGAATTAAGGACTGAAAGCAAGCGAAACATTTCAAACCTCTTACCTTGAATGCTTTCAGTGGAAGCCTAGTCAGAAATTACTACAACATTACGAGCAATTCCCTGAAAGCTTGTCAGGAGGAAAAAGAAATATAGAAAAAAAGACATGTCTTCAAACTGACCACAAGTCTTAAAACTGACCACAATTAGTCAAAGTAGCACAGATTATAGGGTATATGGTCCTAGTTAATGCTATTTTACTACGATTACAAGCCAACACAGTTAGATGTTAATGGAATGCCTCCTGACACCCCTAGTGTGTCGGGCAACTTTTTGGCCTTCAAATAAGTGTGGGCCACGTTTGAAGCCAAATCCAGAGAGAAAAATAAATATTGTTGTTCATACATTATTTTGTAAAACAATCACCTTTAAAAACTATTTACCTTTACATTATATTATATTTTTGTAGACATCAAGTGCTTGAACTTGAAACCAATATTCAGGACTTAATTACACTATTCCTTTCTTCCAAATTGGAATACATAAATAAATCATTAAACCATCAGAAACATCAACACTCATGAATCACATTTGCCATCCCTTTTCAACCGCAAAATAACCGGGAATCTACCGGGGAATAGTATCACCAGAAATTTGACGTCATCACTTTATGCGTTTGTGACCACGTGACCCCCCATGCGATCAAATTTACCTTTACCTTATATTATATTTTAGTAGACATCAAGTGCTTGAACTTGAAACCAATATTCAGGACTTAATTACACTATTCCTTTCTTCCAAATTGGAATACATAAATAAATCATTAAACCATCAGAAACAACAACACTCATGAATCACATTTGCCATCCCTTTTCAACCGTAAAATAACCGGGAATCTACCGGGGAATAGTATCACCAGAAATTTGACGTCATCACTTTATGCGTTTGTGACCACGTGACCCCCCATACGATCAAATTTTACTTTATTTCGATAACTGCTCTCTTTTTTTACGGTAGGTATTTATATAATGTTATATTGCTAAAATTAAACGTTTCACTTACGCTTAAAATTCGAAATAAAGACCGAAAACAAAAAATAGAACAAAATGAACGTATGAAATTGACTGGTATTCCACTTTATCTGCCTAAAACTTTGCTCTACATTTTACGTCTGCTGTCCAGCCTACGGATTGAAAATGGCGGCGCGAAACTTAACGAAAAATAAATATCGCCTAGTATCTGGGAAAACAAGTAAGTTTTCATACTCGCGTTACTGCAAGAGGGCTTCGCCGGACGCGGCCTTCGGCCGCGTCCGGGCTTCGCCCGTATAAATGGAACGGGTCATAGTTACGGATGCCTCTAAGTCTAACTGGTCAGTCCCAGCTAGAGTATTGCTCCACAATCAGGTAACCCCATACAACTATATGTATTCATAATTTTGATAGAGCGTCATCAAAAAAACTGACGAATGAATCTGTGACCAGAAATAAGACGTATCAATACATTCTGGTAGGTGATCAACTCTGTCTTTATCCTTGATGATCAACCAAGTTCACTGTTAAAATTAAGGTATCTACAGTGTTCTAATTTTAAAACGCTGAATATTTCATGCAAATTGATTCAATTATGCATTTTTTTAAATCAAAGTCTTAAAAATTATTGTCTTTTTACTCTGCCAAAGATGTTTATGTTACTATAGAGCCTAAGGATAAAAACCGAGTAACACAAGTTTTATCACCTACTGAAATTACAATAAAAACTCAACATCTCGGGAACGGAAAATTATAAATTGACCAACGCGAATGTCTACAAAGACGAGCAGCTGGGTCAAACATGACTATGCCAGAACATCCAGTGTTACAAATATGTAACTCCCTAAACCAGGGGCATAAATTAGCACTCGACCAGTCGCACAAATTAGCAGTCGTCCATGGCGAGTAAAAAATGGCCTGTGCAACTTTAATGTGAGTTTCACGCGCCCAGGTGGCGACAAAAATATTCAATCCAAAAACGGGGAAAAAGGTTGAAAACGAACATTGAAGTTCAAGGATTTTACCCTGTAGATTTTGTTTTAGGACCGTGAACTACATACTTTTGTTTGAAATAAATGCATGTAGACAAACGCTAAACAAAATAATAATAAAAACCTTTTTGTTTGTATTTTTCCAAACAGTTTATTATTATGTCGACTTATTTTTCACTGAAAAAACTAGACAATATTCGATGTTGCGATGTACGGGTTCCCATAAAACTGCGTGTTACGGTACTTTGCACTTTGAATGTTAAATGTTAAATCTGATTTCCATGAGGACAAGTAACATTTGCTGGTATTAATAAACATTAAAACAGGCATTGTAGAGTTTATTTTACACATCATCAGAAATATTACATCATTGATGAATTTATTCGTGTTATAATTTGAAGGGGCAATCATTATGTTTCACTTCAGTTTTATGGATATCTCGAAAACGCGCCGCTTTTGATTAATAAAAGTGGGCACTTTTAAAAAACTCATCCATAATAATTATATGGCAGAGAATCATGTTTTTTTTTTTAATTTAATATTTTATTTCATCAATGTGTTGCATAATACAAATCATAACTGACAATATCAAGATAATCATGTTTATAGAAACGTATCATATGAATTTTAAAACTATGTTAATAGAAATTATTTATATTCACAACTTACATTCTACATATATCGTTTTTGTTTACTGAAGTCAATCCAATCTTGGGTTCGATAAAAACAGTTGTACAGCCAGAGCTCTAACCTTAAACAGTTACGTTTTCCATAACCTGTGACTGTTATTTAAAAAAAAACTAAAACTGATGCATTCTATCTTCTGTACAGGAATTTTCCTACATGTATGACAATTGTCTCCAGGTAGGGTGATTATTCAACTTTACAACCATGCAATGAAAATCCAATGCGCAAGGCCTCTCAAGTTACCTACTGTTATGCAACAAAATTCATTAAAAAATCCTGGGTCGGGAAACAGCAAACAAATACATTTTTAATGATGGCCTATATTTTATTTAAAACAATGATTATAACCAAAATTATGGCCACAAAATAATTCCCCATTTCCTGTAAAAGCACGCTAAAATTCCCCCACCCAAGGATATGGGTCGCAGTCCCCTAAAACAGATCAATGGCCTTGTATGTGCAGGTGGTTTAACTGGAAATCCTCCAGTTGACATAATGTACATGTATAAAGTACATCAGCCAATCGCTTTGGTTGCCAATACAACTACAGAAATGGTGGTGTTATACAGTTGTTAATTTTGAACGCTGTGTAGCAGACTATATCTACAGGTCATTTACTAGATTTTACTAGATATCTTTACATTCCAAAATTATCTTTTCGTCATTTCGGCAAACTGAATGTCATAATTTGATCTGGGTAAAATTTCCTACATACAAACAATAAATACCATCATTAATTAATCAACTAGATGACTTTCAATAATATACGAGGGGCATCCCAGAAATATTGAGACTTTTGCTATAACATTTTTATTATCTCTTCATTTAAAAAGATATTTTACACCAATGCAGTTTCATATATTATCTTCTATTTCCGAAAGTGACAGTATTACTGATGGCACGAAACACAATTTTTGTTTTCGCTATAGCAACCATATAATGCTGAT
Organism: Cyrtodaria siliqua; assembly: GCA_037043455.1. Taxonomy (NCBI): domain Eukaryota; kingdom Metazoa; phylum Mollusca; class Bivalvia; order Adapedonta; family Hiatellidae; genus Cyrtodaria; species Cyrtodaria siliqua. The sequence continues at coordinate 38,488 of JAWPHD010001813.1, read as the reverse complement.
GAGTTGCTTAAGAAATAGTGATATTACCAGTGAATATAGACGTCAAATTTGGCGCGCTTTAGTATGTGTGTTAGACGACGTCACACGCACATGCTCAGTAAATTTTAACGTCATATCCGTTTCCGTTAGTAAACAGTCGGTAAACAATGAGTAGCAGCAAACTTAAAGATCCGAAGAAAATGACGTCAACAGATCCGCATGAAAGTCGCGCAGTAATCAAATTTTATTGTGAACTTGGGCAGACACCTTCCCAAACATTGAAACTAATTAACCGATCGTCTATGAAGTCAACTGTATCTTGTGCACTCGTGTTCAGGTGGCACAAGCGTTTTAGTGAAGGACGTGCATCGTTACAAGATGATGAAAAGAGTTGAACGTGTTTGACGTCATTGTTGCAGTTCACGACGTCGTGACGTCGCTATGACCGTCCCCGCTTCAGCATAGTACTCCTTGCACGGATTTGAATATTTTCAACATTATATGTACAATTATCTAGATTCTTGGTAATCTGGTGCACAAAAGATGAAACTATATTTCTTGGGGTTTTTAATGTTGTATTTCCAACGACCTTTGAATAAGAGCGAAAGTCTCAATACTTTTGGGATGCCCCTCGTATATATATATACAATGCTACGCTCGCAATATTGAAGCATGCGACTTTCGAAAATCAAATTTTCAATATTAAAAAACTTAAAAATATCATTGCAAATTTGCGAGTTATTTTTTGGCCTGATTACCCCGTAGTGTGCTGCATGTGCAATATTAAAGCATGCAACTTTCAAAATTAAATTCTCAAATTGAAAACATAAAAGTATCATTGCAAATTGGCGAGTTATTTCTTGGCATGAACACCCAGTAGCGTGCTGCATGTGGATCATGATTATTTAATACAAGGATGTGCAAACCTTGCCTTGATGGCTGAAGACATTCTCATTTGGTTAGAATTAGCGCTAGCCTAGAAATAATGCTCTCTCTTCTTTTCTTTTTATACCCACGCTGAACGGAATTCAACCAAACTTAGGGTATGAACTTCACTAACACTGTCATTTTTTCATTTTTTTGCACCTAACTTGGTATATATGTAATCGTCTATAAAAGATAAAAAACATATCAAACAATGTTTTTATTTCGCAAACTTGTCTGCCCTGAGGCCCAGAGTGGGTGTGGCAAGCGGAGGGGTTAAGGGTATTTTATTATTATTGTTTTGGTAATTATTTGTCAAATGAAACATTATAATGATGGCTCTGTACCCAGGGTCTCTCATTGGGGTCAATAGGTCAAACACACTAACCATTTAATTACACTGTCATTTTTTCATATTCTTGCACATAACTTGGTACATGTAATCGTCTATAAAAGATAAACAACATATCAAACAATTTTTTTATTTCGCAAACTCCTCTGCCCTGGTGCCCAGGGTGGGTGTGGCGGGCGGTGGGTGATTTGGAGTCTTTTTCTTTTTTTTGTCATTATGATGATGGCTCTGCACCCAGGGTCCATCAGTGGGGTATCCAGGGTCCCTCAGGGGGTCAAAAGGTCAAATACACTCAACATTTAATTACACTGTCATTTTTCCGTATTCTTTTACAAAACTTATATATGTAATGGTCTATAAAAGATAAACAAAATATTTAAAAAAAAAATACCAGAACACTAAGATGATGATTGTGGTCTGAGATGGTGATTGTGACTTATTTTGGTTAACGACGACCAATTCGGATTGCCACAACTTATTAACGACCGATTTAAAGATTGCGACCCCGAGATGAGAGTCTATAAGAGAATTAGTCAGGGCGGAGTTTTAGGACTCAGCCTGTTGAACAAACATTCTGTCCGGAATGTATATATATGGTGTATGAAACTACATGAAACTTTAGTCTGTTAAACAAACATTCTGTCTAGAATGTATATACACTATACATGAAACTTTAGTCTACTGAACAAACATTCAGTCCGGAATGTATAAACACTATATACGAAACTTTAAAGTATCGTTCACCCGTAATATGTCTTAATTAAAAACGAAGGTCGTTACAAATGGCGCCCAACGTGGGGCTAAAATATTTGCATGATTAAATTTAATAATACATTGTTGTTGTTTTTTCATGGTCATTAAAACAAACCTAGTCTAATTACATTTTCATATTATAATGGCTACTTCTTTACAAATTTCCATTGTCAGAATAATATTATTTAATGATATGTGCTAATAATTGTTTACAGAACCATCCTAATGATGAATGATGATTATATTTATAATATGTTTGTATAAAATTGTGTTATCTGGCATGTATTAGGATACGAAATTTCTAAATGTTTTAGTATCTAATACTCTAAATACCACAAATCGGGATAAAACCTGGCCAGGTGCTTTTTGATACTTTGGATTTTTTTCATTATATTTTTTTATAGTGAAAGCTGACAAGCTTTATTTTTGGTACTTCTGATTTTTTTTATTCCGTATACTGTCAGGATAACGAGATTGTGGTTTTGAAATATTTTATTTTGTGTAAAATATGGATTCTATGCATGAATAGGTTAATTGTCAATAAGGAAATGTATAATAAATGTGCCATGTAATTAATAGTGTTCTGGTAACCTCGCCTTGTAGTACACCATATTTCGAATGAAAACAATTACAATTTTTTTTTATAAAATATCATCATGGGGAACACCAATAAGATATCACTTTGTAAACATGCACTAATATTGTAAGGTTTTCTCGATTGCAGGTTGGCAGGCGAAATAAACACACCGGAAGTCCGGCAGGGAGTAAAGTCAGCACCTCCCTGTCGTATAGTTGCTGACATGTAAACAGTTAATTTGATACAACTTGATTGTATCACATTTTGTATTTTTTCATATACTTATGTATTCAAGTTTGAGTTTCAGGATAAATGCTCTGGCGATACTGGTCTTCAAGGTGGTACACCATACTTTCATCCGGGAATTAATATCGCGAATCAGCAATGATGTCTATACTTACATTGAACCCGGTCTATGCAATCTGAATAAATTGAACTATCATTCGTGCAACTATCATTCGTGCTACATATCAATCCTTGGTCAACAACACTGGAGCACTCGTGGAACTTTCATATGTTTCGTTCAAATGCAGCAAACTAAATTCCATGGACATCGACTTGATGCTGAACTTGAGAGATTTTCTGCAACTGGCCTGTCAACTCTGGATACATCAGTATATGGACTTGTTTTGTTGTTGTTTTTTTTGTATATGATATATTAGTTTATTACTATTGCTATCATGCATTGATTGTATGTCAGTGTTGACTAGACATGTCATTGTAATAATTATCGGACAGGTGCGTCGTGGGAAATACAAATTATGTTGGCTCTGTATTCAGTTCTTTCGGCAAAGGAGCAGAGTTGTTATGTTTTAATGATTATATTGTTTCATTGTGTTAAAAACAACATGGTAACCGTTAGATTGTAATATTTAACATGCATATTGAGACAAAAACTAGTCATTCGGTCTCAAGATGATATGTTATTGCCTTGTATATTTGTATGTAAATGTAAAGAGTGTCTATTCTCAAGATACTGGCTCTACATTTATTGTATAAAATGTATTTTGAATTTGTAATATTGTAGACAGTGCTGATTAATCTGTTGATTACATCAGTATTTACTTAGAACCGAATTGTTTCAAAGGAATAGAACACCGCCATATTACATGTCAACATTTATTCTGGCTAGAAATTGAGAAATGGTCATTGTGAAAGATGGGTTTCAGTACGTGTGATGTACATAGGACAGAATTGTGGCTGTGCTTTATTCTAATGACTTAATTTTGATATATTGTATGTTAGTCTAACTGTTTTTGAGGGAGACATGGGATGGGCTTGTAATTTTAGACATCCTGGGTGTCCCTTACTTACTGTTGAATGCCATGGTTGTTTTTTACTTTGATGTTTATTTTTTATGAAATTATCTCCCTTTAAAAACAATGTTGTGTGCCAACATTTTTTTCCCTTAGGGAGGGGTTTGTGTGACGCTCCACGCTTTCACTTCATTTTTGTTAGGAGATAAATTGGGTATTTTCTTATACTTCCACTCATAAACAGTCCGATAGACTAATTTATTTTAACACAGTCTACTGCTTTGTAATTATCATCACTTCCGGTGACAGTTTTCTGAGGTAAGGACACATGAAATGTCTCTCTCCAAAATTCTTTGCCATCTGCTATATTTCTAATACTAAACCTTTCGGAAACTTTATAAATTGAAAGACCACATCTCTATTGTGATACCTAGTTCATTATTTAGGCCATATTTAATTTATTTGGTTGTATTTTTTTACTTCTAAACTGTCCTGTCGGCCTGTACTTTCGAGAAAACTAACGTGAGGTATGACTACCATTTTATCGATATTTTAGTATAAACATGAGCATGTATTGTATGAAACTAGATTATAGAATAATGAATACGGATAAGTAAAGAGATGTTTTGTATTCGAACTAAAATGACATTGCATATATGGCCGATCATAGAATGTTACAATGAGTGATGTGTAGCGAGTTTCAGACCCCATATATCTATAGCACTTTGAAGCCATGACCCTGGATTAATTGGAAGACATGCGTATTCATATCGCATTGATATCGTTTATGAAATAAGTGTCATATTTCTGTTGGAAATATTCGAATGTATGTAACTTATGAATTCTGTTAAAACATCACCTTCCGAGGTTACCTTTATTTCATCATGGACTTCGACATGTATAGTATCTATTTTCTACCTTGATTCAGAGTGCTGAGTTTTATATTGCGATAGTGTAGACTAGCAAAAGCTGTGTTGTTATTTCACGATAAGTCATAATCATTGGCATGCTGTCGTAAATTTGCCTATTTGGGGCGAATAGTTAGACGAATGCATGATTCCCTGATATTATCTGATTTATAGATGTGAACCACCAAGTGGTATTAAAATTATGTCGAGGGTTTAATAATTTGTTCAATTGGAACGGATAACTGAAACGCTGGCATATACTTATGCCATAAGCTGGGGTCACATTGTAGTTCTATATACATGTATGTACTTGGGTTTATTGCTAGTTTTCGACTGTTGATGAACAGATTGGGTAGAGAATTGTATCTATTATATATTGTGGATGTCTGATTTAAAAATGGATAGGTCTAACGACTCTATATTACATTAATCTAAAACATAGTTGCTTATAGCTTTTGTAACGACCTTCTTTTTTATAGCTAATGTCCATGGATCTGATTATAAGTGTCGTCATGCATTATATATATTGAAACTTACTAATCATAATGATGTTTTCTCAATATGAATAAATGTTATTGGATACTTCTGTTTTGGTGTTCCCTAAAAGTCCAAACAATGTGTTGAGTTTTGAGATGTATTTAAATCTAAAAGACGTGTACACTACTGACACGCCGAACCCATTTTAGGAAGTTATGGTGATTTAGGATGGTAGTTGTTTACTTGTCAATGGCAGCCATCCTGGATTGCCATAATTTATGTCGACCGACTTTAAAATGAACCCCGAGATGAGCCAGGGTGGAGTTCCAGGACCAAGTTTATTCAAGCTAGGGTTTCTAAAGCTAGGGTTTCTAGAATGTCCTCATGTTATGAGACTTCATAAAACTATAAAAACAACTATCGAAACTGCAAACGATAGGGTCGGTTCGTTACATATACAGCAATTTTTCGATTTGTTTTGACAAATCTATTTCAGGTTGAAGAAGAGAATAAACTTTATTTAATCGCGTAGTTTAGTATCAAATGTACCTGGAACATGTTGCAACCATACGTTCCATCACGACTTTTCTGACATGATGTAGGACTCACACCACTATTATCTCCCTTGAATACTCGTATCCTCCAGATGAAGGAGGTAGATAAAAAAAACAAGTTCGCTTTTCTACATTTGACAGGATTTTACCAGGTTCTTAAGCTACAGCATTTTAGGAAGAGATCACAGAAAAATGCATGTTGATATAAGATTTCTAGCTAATTCTGCCTCATTTTACACATCATGGGTCTAATCATCACGGGGTTTTATTTTTGTCTAAATTTTGATAGGCAAACATGTTAAAAAAAGTTAAATCTGGTAAATATTTGTTAAGGAGGTTGGCTGGGAAAGGACGTAGTGATGAGATTATTTTAAATTCATATTTAAAGCTTCTTTGGTATAATTTAGATTCAAAATTATCAAAAAAAGGCTAGGTCATCACACTTTTTTCCCACTAGACGTCATTGAAGAAGGCACATATTTCTAACTTCAAAATTTCTCTAAAAAGAGGAAAAATATAGTCATTGAACATTTTCACAATTGTTTTCATAACATTACGTTTATTGAAAAACAACAATTAATTTTCGATTGCATTTATACATATCTTTCAAATCATACAAAAATAATTGTAATCCTCATTCGCCTTTTTACTTTAAAAAGCAAACGTATATGGACCGTACCCCACCCACTTTTGTTTTTACCGAACAATTAATTCAAGATAAAAAATTATGTTCTAATGATCAACTTTTTTTAAAACTTGTATATGTCAAGGTCCTATGACATTTCTTTCAAAACAAGTAAAAAATATATAGGTCACCAGGCTTCTAATGATTTTTTATTAAAAATTCTTTAAATTACACCCATTTTGGAGTTATTTTGACATTTTCATTGTAAAATACTGTACACACAATATTGACATGGCGATCTAAAATAAAATTAGCTCAGTATCTACTTTTATATATATATATTCCAGTACTGAAATTCTACTCAGAGCTACCCATACCCTCTATTTTGCTGACAACATAAAATGATCACAAATGACGGAAAAAATATGAAAAAAAAATTTGCTTAAAATTTGGTATGCTACCATCTTAAATCCTACATTATATCCATATCTACTAGAATGGAAAAAAATGAAACAATTCTGTTGTCAAATAAAACTATGATTTACAAAATAAAATGTTTAGACTTGAAGATGTCAAAACTTGACCAGCCAACATCCTTAAAGGTGTTTTAAATTGAAGATATTGGATCAATGAAGAATTTAAGCATAAATCCATGTTGTAAAATCTGTTTATGCCACGAACAAAAAAATTACAATGGGACCCTATGGAAAATTAATTGTGGTGTGGGACGTGTAGTAGTTATTTTATGAAGTATTACAAAGAGGTAATTTTTGACTCGGATCAATGATGTTTACAGAAACAAAAAAACTGAAAAGTCAACTGATATCAATTCACTATCAAAACGAGTCAGAATCGACTTGTAAGCATGAAATGAGGAAGTGTGGATTCTTACGGAGGTGTACAGTACTACCCAGTAAAAGTGGGTGGTCTGCCTGCATCACAAAAAGAAGCGACCGTCATATATAATCTTACATGTGTTGAAAATGACGTAAAACAGCATGCAAACAAACAGACTGTACCCACAATTGATACATGTTTTCAGAGAATGCGAGATTGTAATCGCGTTCTGTTCTGTTTCGTAAATAACATAGATCTTCCCAGCCCCTCCATTCAGTCCTGTAACATTAACGAATCTGTGCCACATGACGTCACAGAACCCCCTCCCCCAACCCACCCACACACCCTCCCCCCCCCCCCCCACCCCCCACACCCAACATCTGAAGTTTGACATTGTTCAGTTTATGAAAAGGCATTAGATAATTGATAAGGATGAACTGTATAACCATAGGTCAACATCTTGCCATTTTATGAGTTAGGTTAGATTGAATGTTAAAGTTTTATGTGGTATAGCTGTGGCAAAATGAAAACCCCAGTTATTGGACACGTCAATGGCGTTGAATAATTGATAAATAAGAACTGTTTAAATTGCCAAGTTAGGTTACAGGTTAAAGCTTTATGAAAATAGCATAACTCTGCGAAATCAAAGTCGAAGTTATTGGACATATGCAACAACATCTCTTTGGGTAAGATGAATTGAATTGAATTGGGGTTTTAAGGCGCACCAACACATGAACAGGTTATATGGCACCTAAAAGGCATGAACATGCCCGGCTCATCTTCCATGTATATCGGGATAAAATATGGAAAATGGGCCTAGAACTTTCTCACCCTGAACTGCAGAGTTGCTGCAAATTCTATCGTAGAAACTCCATTTACGCTGTAGCCACGTTATTGTTTGTCTGCCACTGCTCTTTTGATGCAAGCGAGATAGCACCTTAAACAATGCAGGGATCATGATGAAGACCTTTAATGAACATGAACAAAAAATGATAAAATGACATGAATTTTGGGGGATTCTATCCCTCTGCCTACCCCTCCAAAGGGATCTGCAGTGGCCCTATTCTTTGCCCCGTGACCAAACGGGGACACCCGGAAACCACAACAAGTGTGTGAAGTTTCTTGAACATGGGTCAACTACTTTCATGTTATCGTCAGTAACATGGTTAGGTTGCAGATTGAAGTTTTATGAAAAGGGCCATAACTGTGGCAAGTGAAAGTCAGAGTTATTGGTCATTGGTAATAATATTCCTTGGGGATAAGATGACTTATCTTATCTGATGTGTGAGGTTTCATGAGCGTAGGTCAAACACTTTTTAAGTTATGGCCAGTTATGATCATAGCTTGGTTAGGTTGCATGTTAGTTTTATAATAAAAAAAACGGGAGCATACCTCTGCTAAATTAAGTAGAGAGTTATTGGACATGTTTAACAACTTTCTTTGAGGTAACATGAAGATGCATGTGACATTTTATAAAGATAGGTAAAACACTTTTCAAGTTATGGCCTAGGTTAGGTTGCATGTTAAAGTGTGACAGAGAAGGACGACGACAAAGTGATCCGTAAGTGTGTGCCGTGCTATGCAGGTGAGTGAGGCGACACAATAAAAATGAGACATGTTTAGAACTCTGAAATGCATGAAATGTCATCTCCGAGCATGTAGATTTTAAAAATAATTCCAGGGCAGCATGCCCCCAGACCTCCTTAGCCGTTCGCGCCTTCGCCCCTCAACATGTCACTACGGATGCCAAAGATTTTGTGCAATGGTTGTAGTAGCTGCCTTGCTTAGAATATACAGGGTAGTGCTAGGACTGGTCGGCATTATGTGTCCTTATATTGTGACTGGGCGTGGTATTATATGTGGTGCGACAGCACTATAAAGTTGAGCAGCACTTTGGCAGCAGGATAAAGTTGAACAGCACTGTGCCAGCAGTATAAAGTTGAGCAGCAGTGTGGCAGCAGTATAAAGTTGAGCAGCAATGTGGCAGCAGTATACTGTTGAGCAGCACTGTGTCAGCATTTTAAAGTCGAGCAGCAGTATAAAGTTGAGCAGCAGTGTGGCAGCAGTACAGTTCAGCAGCGCTGTGGCAGCAGTATAAAGTTGAGCAGCACTTTGTCAGCAGTATACAGTTGAGCAGCACTGTGTCAGCAGTATAAAGTCGAGGAGCAGTATAAAGTTCAGCAGCAGTGTGGCAGCAGTATAAAGTTCAGCAGCACTGTGGCAGCAGTATACAGTTGAGCATTACTGTGTCAGCAGTAAAAAGTCGAGCAGCAGTATAAAGTTGAGCAGCAGTGAGGCAGCAGTTTAAAGTTCAGCAGCACTGTGGCAACAGTATACAGTTGAGCAGCACTGTGTCAGCAGTATACAGTTGAGCAGCACTGTGTCAGCAGTATAAAGTCGAGCATCAGTATAAAGTTCAGCAGCACTGTGGCAGCAGTATACAGTTGAGCAGCACTGTGTCAGCAGTATACTGTTGAGCAGCACTGTGTCAGCAGTATAAAGTCGAGCAGCAGTATAAAGTTCAGCAGCAGTGTGGCAGCAGTATAAAGTTCAGCAGCACTGTGGCAGCAGTATACAGTTGAGCAGCAGTGTGGCAGCATTATACAGTTGAGCAGCACTGTGCCAGCAGTATACAGTTGAGCAGCAGTGTGGCATCAGTATACGGTGAGCAGCACTGTGGCAGCAGTATACAGTTCAGCAGCACTGTATCAACAGTATAAAGTTGAGCAGCACTGTGTCAGCAGTATAAAGTTGAGCAGCACTTTGTCAGCAGTATAAAGTTGATCAGCACTCTGTCAGTAATATAAAGTTGAGCAGCAGTATAAAGTTGAGCAGTGTGGCAGCAGTATAAAGTTGAGCAGCACTGTGGCAGCAGTATACAGTTGAGCAGCAGCGTGGCAGCAGTATAAAGTTGAGCAGCACTTTGGCAGCAGTATAAAGTTGAACAGCACTGTGCCAGCAGTATAAAGTTGAGCAGCAATGTGGCAGCAGTATAAAGTTGAGCAGCAATGTGGCAGCAGTATAAAGTTGAGCAGCACTGTGGCAGCAGTATAAAGTTGAGCAGCAGTATAAAGTTGAGCAGTAGTGTGGCAGCACTGTGGCAGCAGTACAGTTCAGCAGCACTGTGGCAGCAGTATAAAGTCGAGCAGCAGTATAAAGTTGAGCAGCACTGTGCCAGCAGTATAAAGTTGAGCAGCAGTGTGGCAGCAGTATAAAGTTGAGCAGCAATGTGGCAGCAGTATAAAGTTGAGCAGCACTGTGTCAGCAGTAAAAAGTCGAGCAGCAGTATAAAGTTGAGCAGCAGTGTGGCAGCACTGTGGCAGCAGTATAAAGTCGAGCAGCAGTATAAAGTTGAGCAGCAGTGTGGCAGCAGTATAAGTTGAGCAGCACTGTGGCAGCAGTTTACAGTTGAGCAGCACTGTGTCAGCAGTATAAAGTCGAGCAGCAGTATAAAGTTCAGCAGCAGTGTGGCAGCAGTATAAAGTTCAGCAGCACTGTGGCAGCAGTATACAGTTGAGCAGCACTGTGTCAGCAGTATAAAGTCGAGCAGCAGTATAACGTTCAGCAGCAGTGTGGCAGCAGTATAAAGTTCAGCAGCACTGTGGCAGCAGTATACAGTTCAGCAGCACTGTGTCAGCATTATACAGTTGAGCATCACTGTGGCAGCAGTAAACAGTTGAGCAGCAGTGTGGCAGCAGTATACAGTTGAGCAGCACTGTGGCAGCAGTATACAGTTCAGCAGCACTGTTGCTTCAGTATACAGTTCAGCAGCACTGTGTCAGCAGTATAAAGTTGAGAAGCACTGTGTCAGCAGTATAAAGTTGAGCAGCACTGTGTCAGCAGTATAAAGTCGAGCAGCAGTATAAAGTTGAGCAGGTGTGTGGCAGCAATATACAGTTGAGCAGCACTGTGGCAGCAGTATAAAGTTGAGCAGCACTGTGGCAGCAGTATACAGTTCAGCAGCACTGTGGCAGCAGTATACAATTCAGCAGCACTGTGGCAGCAGTATACAGTTGAGCAGCAGCGTGGCAGCAGTATAAAGTTGAGCAGCACTTTGGCAGCAGTATAAAGTTGAACAGCACTGTGCCAGCAGTATAAAGTTGAGCAGCAGTGTGGCAGCAGTATAAAGTTGAGCAGCAATGTGGCAGCAGTATAAAGTTGAGCAGCACTGTGGCAGCAGTATAAAGTTGAGCAGCAGTATAAAGTTGAGCAGTAGTGTGGCAGCACTGTGGCAGCAGTACAGTTCAGCAGCACTGTGGCAGCAGTATAAAGTCGAGCAGCAGTATAAAGTTGAGCAGCACTGTGCCAGCAGTATAAAGTTGAGCAGCAGTGTGGCAGCAGTATAAAGTTGAGCAGCAATGTGGCAGCAGTATAAAGTTGAGCAGCACTGTGTCAGCAGTAAAAAGTCGAGCAGCAGTATAAAGTTGAGCAGCAGTGTGGCAGCACTGTGGCAGCAGTATAAAGTCGAGCAGCAGTATAAAGTTGAGCAGCAGTGTGGCAGCAGTATAAGTTGAGCAGCACTGTGGCAGCAGTTTACAGTTGAGCAGCACTGTGTCAGCAGTATAAAGTCGAGCAGCAGTATAAAGTTCAGCAGCAGTGTGGCAGCAGTATAAAGTTCAGCAGCACTGTGGCAGCAGTATACAGTTGAGCAGCACTGTGTCAGCAGTATAAAGTCGAGCAGCAGTATAACGTTCAGCAGCAGTGTGGCAGCAGTATAAAGTTCAGCAGCACTGTGGCAGCAGTATACAGTTCAGCAGCACTGTGTCAGCATTATACAGTTGAGCATCACTGTGGCAGCAGTAAACAGTTGAGCAGCAGTGTGGCAGCAGTATACAGTTGAGCAGCACTGTGGCAGCAGTATACAGTTCAGCAGCACTGTTGCTTCAGTATACAGTTCAGCAGCACTGTGTCAGCAGTATAAAGTTGAGAAGCACTGTGTCAGCAGTATAAAGTTGAGCAGCACTGTGTCAGCAGTATAAAGTCGAGCAGCAGTATAAAGTTGAGCAGGTGTGTGGCAGCAATATACAGTTGAGCAGCACTGTGGCAGCAGTATAAAGTTGAGCAGCACTGTGGCAGCAGTATACAGTTCAGCAGCACTGTGGCAGCAGTATACAGTTCAGCAGCACTGTGTCAGCAGTATAAAGTTGAGCAGCACTGTGTCAGCAGTATAAAGTTGAGCAGCAGTATGAAGTTGAGCAACAGTGTGATAGCAGTATAAAGTTGAGCAGCACTGTGGCAGAAGTATAACGTTGAGCAGCAGTAAAACGTTGAGCAGCACTGTGGCAGCAGTAAACGGTTGATCATAGAGTTAACTGCTACACACCGACTTCAATGTAGAGGCACTTCTATAAATACTCTTATTTCAACAGAACAATACCCACACTGAATTCAATGTAGAGGCACTTCTATAAATACTCTTACTTCAACAGAACAATAATTAACTTGCAATGCCTTAACCACATATGTGTACAGTCTATATATATGTGTGTTAACCAATATGCTATACAGAGCTGTTTAACTTAGCAGATATACACATAGAAATAAGAAATATATATAAGTACGTTTACCTTCAACCCAAAATTTATTAAGACATTGTGTGTGTGTGTGTGTGTATGTCTATTTCTAAGGATTATAGTCCCTCCACCTATGACAGGCGTCCTACCCGACGATTATAGGCACAATGTCTGTGTGTTATTGTGTGATGTGATGTGATGATATGTCTACTTAAAGCAGCGAACTCAGTGTTTTTTTTATAGTGCTGCCACACTGGAATACGACGCCGTAGCAGACATGGTACCCCCCACCCACCCAGTCACATTATTCTGACACTGGTCAATCAGTCGTAGCATATTGTTATTGTATGGTGATGTTAAATATGTTCAATTTGGAAGTCCATTTATCGCATGCCTGAGAGTACTTTCTATTGTCCAAAGTCGAACGATATATTCAATACAGGAAAACGAAAGTGTACGGATATTTCGTATAACGGCACACTTTTCAAGAAGTATTCAAAAAATGTGCCGTTGTACCAGATATCATATAAGGGGGCGTGGATAGCAATAAAACAGTTTTACAATATCCAACTTGGTGTTACACGCATATATCATGAAATTATCTGGGCTTACATCTCGATATATTTTATGATATATGCTCGTAACACCTCGTTGGCCATTCTATAACTAATACTTATAGAGGAATATGACTGGATAATTCACTATTTGTGCAGTGGTAAGTATTAAAAGACAAGACATATTTGCAAATATATACATTTATTTTATGGCCATCATAGCTATCAAAATAATAACAAGTCAAGAAAAATAAGAGGTCAACAACATGATTACAATTAATAATCTCACCGAGACTGCAGGTGGCCATTTCAAATCTACTTTTAGCGGTGATATCCATATTGCCATTGACTGGAAGTTGAATTTCAGGTAGTACCATACAAAAGAATGCAACTCTTGTGAAATATGTTAAAATCATGCAAGTCAATTCGGAAAATAAGCTATAAAATAGGACCGTGAACAACACACTATCGGACTAAGCTGTGCTGATCTTCAATCAGTAGAGCTTACAGATGTCATTTTCAACGCATGATTTGCTTGGATATCTATCTATCAGAAAAGGTTAACATTTGGTAATATATACCCAATTGTAAAACTGTTAACAATTGCAAAGTATTAAAGTAGCTATGCCACCAACAACAGCCCAATTTTACAACAGATGTACACCGTGTGTAAACCTACCGTCAACCATGTATATACAAAACTTAAGACATTTTCAGAATCCAAACTCTGTTGACACAATATAAATGGCTTTTAGCAGCCAGGTCCCCCAAAACTGGAGCTTTGATTTAAGGGCTACCAACTCATAATTCATTTTACACATATTCAATCACAGGTATTTTAAGAACTGGTGATTTTTTTTTATATACTTTTAATCGGCACACATACATTATTATATGACCTGAACACCTTCATAGAGTTTTGATAAACGGTTTTGTAGTGTAATTTTGCATCATTTGGCGGGTTTGCTTCTTTAAGAAAACAATCAACAGCAAAATGCCTCCCTACAGTTTTGTTGCTTTTATGCAAATAGTACAAATTCACTACATCTGAATTAATAACAGTAAATATAACTATTTAATTGTTAAGTATATAAACTGTCAGTGACAAAATTCAATTAAGTGTGTATAAATATATGTGAAGGTCAGTGTCACTGACATCCTTTTAGTAATGGCATCATGCTTTCATGTAGATGTTGTTGTGTATGAAATTTGAAAGCTGTTAAAAGTTTTAAAGCGTCATAGCTGACTTTTGTTTTCTGCCGCACACACAACACAACAAAAACAACACAAGAAAGGTTATATGGCCCAAACAGGAATGGACATGCCAGGCTCATTCTCCATGAGCCTAGAACCTTCTAACTTGGAGAACTGCAGAGTATTGGCTGTTACTGACAACTAAATCAACTAAACATAGTATGAAAAGTAGGTGAAGGTAATGAAGAAGATATAAAATGAAAGTCAGATGGACTAACAAAAAGACGGACATACAGACACCACAACGACATTTTCATTGGCAAGTCGAGATCCATATACTGGCTCGAGAAAAATCACACAGCTATGGGTAGTAAATGGTAATTGTACAAATTGCCCATATTTCCCTGTTGGTCGGAATTTCTTCAGTGTATAATACATTTGTGTCACATGTTTGTAATTAAATAACTCCAAAATAGAAGAATTGATAACATTTAAATTGAATTTGGTTTCCTGAATTTCCTATACAACTGTAGGTAAAACTGTGAGCTTTAGGTTGATTGACTGAATGTTGAATAGGTTATTTAGAGCCGCCCGAGAGAGGGGAAGGATACATAGGAATCCGGGAACCTGCCCTACTCTTATTATCGAATAGATTCCTATGGTTCTCTAACGTGCTCGGAGGATAGACCGATACAAGGGACCGCCCGGTTTACGTCCCCATCCAACGAGGCTAAGGGAAAGTGTCTTGCCCAAGAACACACCGACGGAACTCAGTGGCACCACGGAAGATTGAACCCGAGGCCTCCGGTTAAAATCCGCCGCGCTACCGACTGCGCCACGTCAGCTTTAGGGCACAGCGAAATATTACCCTGATAGTCACAATTTCAACAAATTTGATAGATGACCTTTACCTATTGCTACATGCTTAAATGAGAGCTATATGCTTTGTGATTGCAGAGAAGAATATTGTTGAAGCTATTCCCATTATGCCTATGTGAAACAACAGTTAATTCCTGAAATATTTAGAATCCAGTGTACACCCATTATTTAGACATCTTTGGAAAGATAATTTAATATCCAATACTTTTCTCAACAGGTCCATGTACAACTTACAGGTTGACAAGGATTAGTTCCCTGAAACATTTGTATATATATATACAGATTTTACATAGACACATATATGGATATTTGTGACTTAAGAGTTTAGTATCTATCAAACATTTCTCAAAAAGAATTATCAAAATTTATGTAACATTTGTTCAGAAGACTAATGCTTGTTGCTATTTTTTTTAACGGCAGCCATTTTAAAAGAGTCACTCGCCTTATCTTGACTTATGTAATGGACTTCTATAAATTGGAAACAGGAAGATGATAAACATTATTTCATGCTGATAATATTGATAAAGATCCCCTAGCAGTATCACTTATAGTTTTTGAGTAGTCATTATAAACTTTTTCCGACCATCTTTGATTTCACATCAACCTGAATTTGTGTTAGTATCAACTAGTCAACATTCCTGTAAAGTTTCATGAAAATCCATTCAATATTTTCAGGGTTTTAGTCGCCAGAAAAATGTTCACAGATGGATTAGTACCATGGCATAACTCTGCGGATCTTTGATCGAAAAAAAACAACATGACTGAACTTTGCATGTAATCTTAGGGAGAAATAATTTGAATACCTAAAAAACGTATGTACATGTATCTGCCTTAACCTGTTGACAGAAGTGTCAATGTCTCACTCGCTATTCATTGTTACACTGTTTTGTATTTTACCCATCACGTTTTTATTAAATTTTAAATAGGCACTGAGAAATTATATTTATCATATAACTAAATAATCAACATAAAAGAACATTTATAAGAGTATGTGCCTATATATAAACTGACATAATTTATAGTGCATC
Source organism: Cyrtodaria siliqua (assembly GCA_037043455.1). NCBI lineage: Eukaryota > Metazoa > Mollusca > Bivalvia > Adapedonta > Hiatellidae > Cyrtodaria > Cyrtodaria siliqua. Next base: position 22,078 of record JAWPHD010001813.1, on the reverse strand, counting down.
ATGTTTTTAAGATGAAGTCGTTCTTACAATAATGAACAACAGAATACCTCATTGATTTCTGTAATTTTATATTTTTAATGCACACCATGAACAGAAAAAATCGAACAAGGACTCGGCTTTTTCTAGAGGTCCCACGTGGCCAAAGTTAAAACAGTTGAAATAATATTTACCAGCAGTTATCTTGACATAATCGAGGATACATTGTATAGGCCATGAAACTCTACACCTTAGGCCGACCATAAACAATGATTGATATGCTGTTTCCTTACCTACACACAAAATAGGCAATATCGAAAACGATATTGCAATTCTTAAGCATTTTTTTGTTGTTGCTTCCTTCAGTATATTTTTTCCTTTATTTTCTTAAACATGTTAAAGGGGGTACATCAGGATTTTTCTAGAAATATCTTAAATTACAGAATTGCTCAGCTCATGATAAAATTGAATTGGGGTTTTAAGATAAAACACAGTGTCACTTACGTCCCTACAGTGTCACTTATATCAATCAAAATATGATGTTAGAACCATTTTGTTAATGATTATGTCTAAACTTTAGATTTTAAAACACCATATAGCTAGGACGGAACTAGATGTAAAATGCTGAAATCAACCATGTGGTACCTAGGGTAGCACGTATTATTGTTCAGAATTTCTTTGCAAATAAGGGATCATTTTAGGCTCATTCTTTATGTTTTGGCCATGTAGAATAGAAAATATTAAATTTAATATGTGTCAATGTTAAGTCGGCCACCTAAATCCCCAGGAAAAGCCGGATGTACTCAAGGTGTTTACCATGTTTACTGTCCTTGGCAAAAAAAGAAAAGAAAATTACGCATTTGTAGGGAAACAGCAAACAAGAAAAAAGAAAGAAATATATTCCTTCTAAGGATGGCCTTACAGTTTAAAAAAACAAAGTTATTACTGATAGCAAACAAGCTCTACTGATCTTAGATGACCCCTACTGTGCATGTTCTAAGCAGAATTCCAAAACTCGAACATACAGAGGATCCCCAAGACCGGCCATTGACAATGGGTCAACTTCTTCACACAACTGCCTGTAGACTTCATCTGTCAATGGGCATGGCACGTTACTGATGGCACTACTTGGCAGCCGGTCTTCAGGGATTGGAGCCTCAATGTCAACACCATAATCTTCCTGGGCTTCTGGCAAGGGTTCAGGTTCTGGCTCAAAGAACAGTTCATCTACTCCTCTGTTTCCTTGCCCAGCTTGTTCAAGGATGCCTCGAATGTAAATCTGTCGTGGACTTCGACCTTCTTTAGTCCTTAACCTATGATTGTTCCATGCATCCTTGAACTGTTGGATAGCACGATAAATTCGGGGTCTAAACACGTACTGCAGACTCCACAGATGAATGTCATTGCTTATATCAAGTAGTCTTGTGTCCTCCATGTGATAAAACAGTCTATGAAATACGCTTGTACACGACTGAAACAGATCACGCCAGAGACGCTCAATTCTCTGGTTATGAACGCTCCTTCCAGTGATATACGAACCTCAACGCGGTCCTCTGTAGACAATCATGAATGCCCCAACACCAACATTCTCCAAGCCATGATCTGAACGGACCCTTGAGGGGCAGCCAAACTCTGTTACTCCAGAAACAAATGCTTCAGTCATTGTTTCCGCCTTGTGAGCCTTGAGCCAGGACCCAAAGTTTTCGATATTGTTACCAACTCAAGGGACAAATTCTACCATCACTTTTTGAAAATAACAATGTATATAGATTACATTTTTCCATGATAGCAATCTGGAACAGGTAGCTTATATAAAAAAAAATCGAACATTAATAGGTTATCATTGTAGCGCTTTCATAAAAGTTTTTGATGTTCATTTTTGAATGTCATGCTTGTGTAAATAATTATTGATGTACTTTTTAAAGATGCACTTAAGTTTACAATTCCTTAAGTTACATAAAGCGTAAATAAGCTCTTTTTTAGCACTGAATTCAGTTTAAAATCTCTATTTTGCTTTTAGTTTAGTTAATCTTTTTTACCATATATGTGTAAACTTGTAAGAATCAGTAATTTACAACCTTTCTACATGATTTAGATAATATTATAATATGAATAAGGGATTGTTATGATATATTGATGAAATTATAAAGTACTAAGCAATGTTCATGGCATTGCACATATGTGTTCAGTAAGCCTGATAAGTTGAGACGCATGCCAAACTTGAAGTATAAGCCTTCCTCAAAGTAACTGCAACATAAATAGTATTAACATGTTCTGATGTATACATATATTGCACAGACGACACATAGTCCTAGGGATTCTAGATAAATGAAATGTGCGGTTTATCGTGTTTTTTTTTAACAAAAGTATTTTTTAGGTGTATGCGTCATGGCAATACTTATTATGATTACACATTTGGATTATGTATAACACATAAAAACATGAATTAAACATTGCATATTGCAACGCACAATCTTAAAAGTTGTCTATTTTAATACTTTTTAATTACAATTTATGCATATTTTAGGGTTTTTACACCTGGATTACTATCCTAGGTTAATTCCATACTCTTAATCAAGTACTGAGAAATATTATCTGATTTACCCCACCCATATACAACACGATGAAAAATTCTGCATATGAAATGTAAAAATAGTAGTATATGCATTTGCATGAACCATTTTTGTGTTACTGAAAAAAGAATCGTCGAAGATGAATTGATTTGAGTTGAGGTTTACGGCGCACCAACACAAACATGTTATATGGCGCCAACAGGAATGAACAATCGACCCGGCTCACTCTTCATTAACATCTAGATAAAATTGTGCAGAATGTGCCTAGAACCTTCCTACCTGCAGAACTGCAGAGTTGCTGCAAATTCTCTAGTAAACACTCCATTTTTCGCTGGAGCCACGATCACTGCCACCCCTGAAGTAGCACCTGAAACAATACAGGTTTCATGATAAAAATAATGAACAAAAATGACAAAATTAACATGAATTCGGGGAAATTTTACTCCTATGCCTGGATATAAAGTGGTCATATTCTTGCCCGGGGAACCACACGGCGTCGACGAAGAAATATCTTTAGGGTGATACCCAGATCACTATACTAACTACTTACCATGGCAACTATTTGTTAGTATTGGTGCAGTTATTACAATATCACCTGCTAAGGATATGTATCTAAACAAAGGTTGTGATGTTCTCAGTACTTGATTAAGAGTATGGAATTAACCTAGGATAGTAAGCATCAACCCTACTTTTGCGAGCGCAAGTGGAATGATTATTACCTAAAAAAGATGTATTGCCAATAAAGAGAGAGAGGGTGTGTGTGTGGGATGGGGGAGGGTTAGGGGTGGATATATAGGCATTTAGGAACCTGTCCAACTGACGAATAGACACCTATGTTTCTTATACATAATGGGAGAAAAAAAATACACGGGATCGCCTGGTTTACGTCCCCATCCGACGGACGAGGGTAAAAGTATCTTGCCCAAGAACACACCGACAAAATTCACTGGCACCAGTGAGGCTTGAACCAGGGTCCTCTGAATTTAAAGTCCCCCGTGCTATCCACTGCATCAACAGGCTGTATGCGCTCAAGCAGGATGACTGCATTAAAATACATACAACTAAAATGTTAATCCGTCATAAAGGTTATATCAAAGAAGCTGGGTTCACAACGGTCTCTCTTATCTAGCAAGTTAGCATCAAGTTCATGTATGTCGAGTTGCAATATGCCTGCAAACCTTATATATGCCCAGCTCATTGCTGTTTTGATAAACTTGGCAATTAATGCCTTGGGATAAAACAGGACAATTAAGAATACTCAGTACATATTATCTGATTTAAATAATATAATTTAATGTGACAATATAACATACATATAAGATATAAAAACAATTAAACGCTTCCAGATAAGAATCGGTACCCAGTGCATCGAGATAGATTACATTTAGTGATCACGGTTAGTTTACTGATGTTTCCTCTAAAAGCTATATCCAACATACAGGTTCTACTGCAGTTAAAGTAGCTATAACGCCAACAACACCCACATTTTACAACATATGTACATCGTTTCTAAACCTACTGACCACGGGGTATATACATAACTTACATCGTTTGAGAATCAAAACTCTATAGATACAATATAAAAACCTTTAACCAGCCAGACAAAAAAAATTGGATAATTTATTTTACACTTATTCAATTACGGATATTACAAAAACCCATGAATAAACATATACTTTTAAGCGACACATATGCATTATTATATGGATAGAGTTTTGATAAACTGTTTTTGTAGTGTAATTTTGTCGTAATTTGGCGGGTTATTTTAAAATTTCTATAACAAACACCTAAAAATCAACAGATAAATCATAAAATGCCTTTTCTTTTTCTTTCTGTTTTTTTTTTTGCAATTTGTCGAAAATGCAGTGGTCTACTTTGTGATTTTAGTTCGTGGATTTATTCAATATGCGATTTGTAAACATGGTCAAGTCTTCATAATGGAATACCTTATCAAAAGTCACATTCTCTATATATTTCAGTTCGCTTAAAACTGTTGAAGTGATTTTATGAAAAGTGTACAACTTCAAGCCATAAACAAGAGACCCACTCGCCTTGTCTCAAAGTGCCCTCATGTTTTAAGAAACAACAACAATTTCTTTATATAAATCTGTAAAACTGTGACCCCCGTAGTGGCCATATTTGACCCCATTGTCGCCATTTGAACAAACTTTTAAGGTAGAGGATCATAAGCTTATGGTACATGCGAACTATTATTTAGCTTTTGAAGTATCAGAGAAGCTGTTTGAATATGTTTTCCTATATAATTCAATGTTATAGTGTGACCCCCGGGACAGGGCCAGATTTGATTCCAGGCTTGATTCAAGGGACACCATTTAAATTATTTGGTACAGGACAATAATCTTAAACTACATGTAGCTTATTACACCTCTAGCTCTTTTAGTTTCAGAGAAGATGTTTATAGACGTTCCTACATAACTCTTTGTGAACCCCGGTACCGGGTGAGATTTGACCATAAGATCACTATTTGAACAAAATAAATTGGTAGAGATCGATACTCTTATGCTACATGCATCGTATTAGACCTCTAGCTCTTGTAGTATCAGAACATTTTTTTTATGGACTTTCCTATATAACTCTTTGTAAAACTTTAACCCCAGAACCGGGCCATAGTTGGACACAGAGTCACGATTTGAACAAAAGTGATAGAGAACCATACGCTTGTACAATATGCAAAATAGTAGACCTCTGGCTCTTGTATGTTTTAAAGAAGAGATTTTAAAGATGTTTCTATATGACTCTATGTAAATATAGAACCCCTGGGGCGGAGCCAGATATGACCCCAGGGTCAACATTTTAACAAACTTATTAGTAGACCATAAGCTAAGACTTATGCTTCATGCATAATATGGGACCTCCAGCTCTTACAGTTTTAGAGAAAATTATTTATTTTTAAAGATTTCCTATATATCTGTATGAAAAAATGTTACCCCCGGGGCTTGGCCATATTTGACCCTGGGGTCACCATTTTATAAATACTTGGTAGAGGACCCTAAATGTATAATACATGCAAACTATTAGACCTGTAGCTCTTCTAGTTTCATCGAAAATGCTTTTTTAAAGAAACAAGAGTTTTTCCTTAAAAGGGGGAGATAACTCTAATAACAGGAATCAGCTACCATGTTCACACTGCTATCATGGATTTTTTGTTTCTCTACAAGGTTCTCAATAACATGGTACTAGTAAGAATTTGTCCCTTGAGATGATACCAAAAAAGTGTATGGCTCACGGTCTATTGTTGTTGGTCGCCAAAGAAAGGAAGGTCACAAGTCTGGAGAATACATCGATCCCACCATGGATCACAAAACCCCATCTGCAAAATACAAAGATGTTAAAAGCATATAAGAAATTTAGCATATAAGAAATATACAAGCTAATAGATTAATATTTGTATAACTAAATGTAAAAAACGTGTCCATGGCAGATTCATTGCTAAGCAAGATAAACACCATTGAAGAAAGTATATGACTTTTAGCAGCTAGCATTTAAGTAACATCAATGCTAATTAATGGTGAACAACTTTTCAAGGTGAATAATACTCATCAAACTATATCTTAATAGCCAGATGTATCTGCAAGAAATTTAAAGTACAATGTATGCTGGTGATTTTGGCAGAAGAAATTAACACAAATTATGCTAATTACATCCACTATAAACTTTGCCAGTTGATGACATGATACAGACTTTTAAGCCTCTATTCCCCAAAACAAGTCAATTTTACAGCAGATGTACACTGTGTCAAAGCCGACTAATGATAAGTTTAAAGATCTACAATCATGAACTGTCAAACCTGTCTTAAGCAGCCACTCAAGGAAAGACCAATAGTGACCTCTAAAGGCAGGTGGCTGCTTAATAAAGGTTGATTTACATTACAATTGTTTAAACAGGATATAAGGAATGTGGCTGCTTAAGACAGGTGGTTCTTATTAAGACAGGTGGTTAGTTGCTTAATAAAAGTGACCACTAACACATGTTTGGCTGTATAATGTATATGCCTAGAGATCTTCAAAACTTCATATGCTAACGTATGGTTTTCATTGACCAGAAGTAAATGTCGTATGACCTTGCCACCAGCGGCCATGTGTAATGTCAAATCAATTTCCGACAAGGATCATTTGAGAAAAAGTCTTATATCAATATCACTACAAGCTAAAACTTAGAACCACCAATGAAGATGATTAATACACTGAACTCCCAATATTTTAGTTGTAAAAAAACATCTAATTTACAGTAAAGAGTGACCTCTAATAACGACTTAAACCAAGGGTGTGGTTTACATTTTCCTTAAGGCAAAAACAAAACAAAAATCTTCTGTTTCCGGTAAGCCAACGAGCCTATGTTTTCTTTAAGAAGTTGTCGACAATAATGATCACAAATACATTGTTTTATCAGTCCCGTTGCTTAGTGACAAATGTTTCCCTTTATTTACTCCAGCTTGCGCCCACTGCTAGATCTTGTAGATATTTCAACGCATGTGGTAACCAATATGTCGCCGTGTAAACTAAAAGTATAGGTCTATTTGATGTTTGATTTTCATGATAAAATCAAGCACGAGATGTTGAAAAATTTACATTAATCACAAGATAAAAGTTTTAATTTTCCAATATTAAAACATACTAGCATTTGACGAAGACCCACTTCCGTGGAATATACAAAAAATCTCCGAACAGTACGGCTCACGTGAAACACACACTTTACTCTTTACTCGCGTGTGAATCGGCTCTCGGCGAACTTACGCCTCGATACTCTGCGTATTTATGCGTCGAAACTGCACAGGTAAACAGTCGGAGCTCTAACCTTAAACAGTTTTTTTTTTCATAACTTGTGACTGCTATTTAAAAAAAAATTGGAGAGTAACGAGAATCAGTTACTACCACAAAATCACTCGAGTTTATATGCATTCCATCTTCTGTACAGGAATTTTCCTATATATATACATGTATATGAAAATGTTCTCCAGATAGGGGGATTATTCAACTTTACAACCATACAAAAAAATCTATGAGCATAGACGAAATTCTAATGCACAAGGCCTCTCAAGTTACCTACTGTTACGCAATAAAATTCGTTAAAAATAATTGTGTAGGCTCCAACATGATAATTAATGAACGACTGCTAATTGGATCTTGAGGAAGATGTATTTATCCTTAATATCAAGTAATCAGACATACATTTGGCTACTATTTCAATTTATTAGCAAATGACCTTGGTACCTGATCCAGGTTACAAAATGAAATGGTTATTAGGGAAAAGTATCTGGTACTCTAAACCAAAGGGAGATAATAATTTGGCATTTTAATAACTTCCAGCAGTTATAAAACTTGTAACTGTTTACGGTTAGAGCTCAGACTGGTAAAAGGTGCAACATTTTCTTACTGCAGTCATTTTAATGCATAATTATTCAATAACTTTAAAAAAATCAAAGCAAAAGACAATTTTATGTATTAGTTAGAGGCTATGAAGTGAAATTTTAACAATTAAGAAACCCTAAGGGAAGGACCGCAGCGACTGACCGGGGTTTCTTAATCGTTAACATTTCACTTCTTAGCCTCTAACTGACTTAGTGTTTGCCCTACTTTTTCCCCGCGCTTCTAAGAAACCAAGCCTCTTAACACGTTCGCGCTACTACTAAATCTGCTTCCTTGTGTCCAAACAAGCGTGTGCCATTTAGTAAGGGGATTACTTAATGATTAAATGGTTAAAATTGGTGATCGTTAGAAATTTACATGAATAAACTCCACATTTTTTTTAAAATTCCTCACCGTCTGATTGGAGGAAAAAGTAAGGCAAACACTAATTTTGTTTTGGGAAAATTCAAATATCCGGATAATGTCACGATAGTTATACGACAGTTCTTATTACCTGCTTGGCGGCGACTGAACATAAAATTCAATTAGTAATTATTATATTGGAAATTAGAGAAAAAAAATTATATCGATGAGTTTAGTAAAAAATTATCAAAACAAATTGTAAAGAATTCCAGGTAATAAACCCGTTGTTAGTGCCGCCTTTTAAAAAGGTACCTACATCGCTTGGGATTATGGGTAGACAAATTATTTATGTCGGTTCAAGAGAACTGACTTTTCGACAACAAAACGGAAAAAACGTGTGATTAAATGCATTAAAAATTTGAAATCCACATATTTTGCGAAATGTATTCATGATATTTAAATCAGTCAGTCAGTCGCAGTGTGATTTCAGATCACTCCGAGTGACTCCATGTACTTTTGCCGCGTAGATTCGCCGAGTTCAAACACTGATTTGGCGTAGATTCGCGCGACACTCGATTGGGCCAAACTCGGCTAATAGAGTAAAGTGTGGGTTTCGCGTGAGCCGTACTGTATTTGTTTTTGTTTTTGTGGCTTTAGGAGCCTGGTAATTTATTTTACCTTATTAGCTGATGATTTCCATCGATATGCCATAAAGCGTTTGGACCAGACACCTTGTACACACGACGCTGAATGGATCTGCACCATTTCATGGCGACACTAGCTTCATCCACTCTTATTAAACTGTCAGCAACTCTCTCTCTCTGAACAATGGTACCAGTTGCTGCCAGCATTCCCTTAACGATTCTTTGGCCTAGAGACGAGTTATTCTCGGTGAGGGCCCGTACTTGTATGTCAAGATCTACATCACTAATAACTGAATATCGTGTTCGAAGTTTAATTTCATGCGATCTAAAAATAGACAACAATTGTATGAGTAACAACAAAACATGATATATAATTATGAAAACACAGGTGATATTAAATCCTAAACTATAACAGAGTTTCACTGAACACATTGTGTTGCCTGAACACAGGTGATATTAAATCCTAAACTATTTAACAGAGTTTCACTGAACACATTGCGTTGCCTGAACACTGGTGATATCAAATCCTAAACTATTTCACTGAACACATTGTGTTGCCTGAACACAGGTGATATTAAATCCTAAACTATAACAGAGTTTCACTGAACACAATGTGTTGCCTGAACACAGGTGATATTAAATCCTAAACTATAACAGAGTTTAAATGAACACATTGTGTTGCCTGAACACAGGTGATATTAAATCCTAAACTATAACAGAGTTTCAATGAACACATTGTGTTGCCTGCCATGTGCCTATTTCTGCAATTTATCTACATGAAGGTTTAAAAATTTGGAGAATGGCAAAACCATCATGCATTATGGATTGGAGAAGAAACAATTTTTAAGGGACATTATTCCGCATCAAGTAATAAAGGAAGGATTGACTTGGGGTTTTAAGGCGCACCAAACACATAAAAGGTTATATGACGCCTAACAGGAATGAACATGCCAGGTTCATCATACATGCACATTGAGATAAAATATGGAGAATTGGCCTAGAACCTTCTCACCCTGAACTGCAGAGTTGCTTCAAATTTTATTGCAGACACTCCATTTACGCTGGAGCCTTGTTTTTTCGGCCACTGCTCTAGTGATATGAGCGAGATGGCATCTGAAACAATGCAGGGGTCAAGATGAAGATCTTTAATAACACTAATTTGGGGGTCCTTCTACACATATGCCTTCCCCTCCTGCAGTGGCCCTATTTTTTGCCCCTTAACGGAACGGGGCCCTCAGAGCAATATATGATCTTTTAAGTCGGTTAAACCTTTTCAAACATTTATATAAAATGGTTAAAATTGTTATTGAATCACAATACAGCTAATGTATTATATTTTTTTTGGTGAACTCGTTTGTTTCCATTATCAGAATATTTATGTTTCTATAAACTGTTATATATGAGCCACAACACACAAAAAACGCCCCTTCTGACGTTTAGACATGATCGTCATAAAATAAAGATTGATGAGGTCGGCCGGTATTCAATTAATTAGTTATTTTTGTCACTTCTGTGTTTTACCCAATTATTAGATCATCTATAGGGAATATGTGTTCTTAATATAAAAACTTGATGCTATAGATAACGTTAACTGTTTATGTTTTTAAGTGTTATTTAATCAACGACGTTGTGCAAGACGCAATGTCAACGTCAAAATGAATGGTGAGTAAAAGTAAAATCTTCAATTGCAAATTGAGATGAAATTGTTTTTAATTAAGATATCAACATAAATTAAAAACATCTTTAAAGAGAACATCACCATGTTTCATAAACATAAAATAAAAAATAAAAATTTTGTCTGAAGGGTCGTTTTCGCGTGTTACGGCACATATGTTTGTTTACTCTATGTTGCTTTGTACAGAGAGCCTCAGGGAAGATTAGAATTTTTACTAACTGGGCTACCCTCTTAATATAAAGTCGTCAATTCAAGCAGTTTCAAAGAAATACTGCTATATGATTTTACTATATTACTGTACGTAAACAATGATGGCTGCAGGCAACCATGATTAACTTCGAATCGAAATGATTTTCAACAAGGACCAACGCTATCATACTTATGTCTTGCTAACTATTTTAGAAAAAGTCCCATATCAATATCACTGATAGTTTTCAGTAAGTAATCACTACATATTTGTTTTGTTTCTTAAATCTATTTTTAGCCTTGGCAGCCATCTTTCCAGCCGGTCTGCAATTTTGCTAGAACTAGATACATGTATCAAGAGCAACATTCTGGCGAAGTTTCATACTAGTTTTCAAGTATACAACATGTAGTTGCTACAAACTTGTTTTTTAAAAACCTAATTTTTAGCTGTGGTGGCCATCTTAAATTTACGTGCCTACGGCCCGACCTGAAATTTTGCTAGAACAAATAAGACATCAAGAGCAACATTCCTGTGACATTTCATGAAAATCAGTCAAGTAGCTCCAGTCTCCAGAGGAGTCTTAGTTTACAACACATTTTTACCACATACATGAAACTCTATGTAATTAAAAATGGCCATTGGCAGCCATGTTTAACGTCACATTAAAAAAACAAAAACGCAAGAACCAACATCCTGTCATGTAGAAGAAGTTCCATACCAATATTTTTCAAGAAGTATTCGATACAAACTAGCTGTGTTTTACATTGATCAACATAATTTTTGCTATGATGAACAAGACATCATAAGCAGCATTTCGGTTAAGTTTCATCGAAATCCATCTAGTATCCAAGGAGTAGTCATAACAAAAAAAGGCTATTGACAGAGGAACAGACGGACACCGTATCACGGCGTAAGCTCAGCTAAAAATCTGAGCTACATACAAATACACTGGCAAAGTTTCATTTTTCCCCAGCAAAATCAGGGCCATTACTCTGATTTTACGAATCCAATCTGACTGGTTTTCAAATCAATTGGAATGTCCATAGATTCACTGGCAAAGTTTCGTAAAGATCAAATACTAAATGAAGGTGCTACAGTGTAAACAAGGCTTAATATGACATTTTTCAACAAGGGCCATAACTCCGGTGTTATAATTTCGATCTGGATGTTTTTAAACTCACATGATCTTTGGTTGGTATAAAGACACTTGCAAAGTTTCATAAAGACCCGATGAATAATGAAGTCCCTATGCGTAAACAATACAGAAGTTAACGGACAACGGACCGATGACTTAACAACATGATCAACTCACCGGTACTAAACACTGACTGTCACTCTTAGACTAAGCTCTTTTTTAGCGATATATAGAACAGGGAGGAAATGACATGTCCGAGGTAGACACAAGGACAAAACACACACTAGAGGGTGAGCTCAACTCTTTATTTTTCAATATATCATAAATCAACAAGTCAATGTTTACTACTCGTGCATCTCATACGGTAGGCTATTGGCAAGTAGAGCTATAAAAAGAACTTAAAAAATGTCATGCATAGTCACGACACCTAAAAATTTGGCTACTACCTTTTTTTGGCTAGCCCCAAGCTAAGACTGGTATAGCGCAATAGCACTGTGTACGGTCATGACATTAAAATAAAAAAAAATCTGTCATATTATTTACCTCAAACGTCTTTTCACAACAGATTGTGAAACATGGAGAAGGTGACCATTTCCTTGGTAGTAAACCCCATCTCTGCATAGTAATGAAGCTGCTCCCTGGAAACAATGAACAGTGGCCTTCCTCCTGTCTGCTGAACATGGGGTCTCTGGAAGCCAATTAGCTGGTCGCTGTCTCTGTTAACAAAAAAGTGAAATATAAAACAACAACAACAACAAGAATGCTCAACGGAGTATAAGTAGCTTTTTTTTTATTTGTTTAAAAGCATTTTTGGTATGTATTGTAACGATCCTTGTATCGTTACTTGCCTTTTCTTCAATATATATAGATAAAATATTAGATACCGATTACCTCAGGGTTCTTTACATTCCTTAAACATTGATGGACTGCTAAATCATGTTCTGTTCTATTCTTTCATTAACATGGACAGCAACACAGTCTAATAATTCTAATATTTCACTTTAACAATAACTTTTTAATAATTCATATCATATAAAATTATCATAATAATAACCGATAATAAGTACAGGTTTGGTTATTGAAATAAATCTTTAATAAGAATAATTAAATTGTTGTTCGGTCACGTGACTGTTTTCACGGAGAATTTGAAAGCCCCTATTCCAATATACGTTCTCTTTTGTCGAAACTTTGAGCAGAGCAGACGTGTTTGTGATTCGTCTATATCGGACAGGTAAATTGTTTCCCCACTGCGGCTCTTGGCTCATAACTATGTCTTTCTAAATTAATATCTCTTTATACTGCGTTGGGAAATATTCTGGTCTTGTATATTTACGCAAACCTGAGTTAAGACGAATAATTTCTTGGAAATCTTCGGCTCGCTGATATTTCTAGTCCGCCATTTTTTCACTCGTGGTGTTAAAACTATGTCGAGGGTTTAATCATTTGTTCATTTGGAACGAATAACTGAAACATTTGCATAAACTTATACCATAAATAGGAGAAACTATCTCTATTATTATTTTGCAATTTGAGTGTTCGAATTGTAATATTTCTTAGAAAAATGTGATTGGAAAATTAGAGCATGTGGTCAGGTTTGGGTAGATGTTTATGTATCTTATTGTTTACAAGACTAGAATAATCCCTAACATGCAGTGCTAAACCTCCTTATTACTGGGTGTAATCGGTGTCGTATAGAATAGTTTGCCTTCCCCTTGAGTTTAAGATTAAGTATTGAATATGTTCTATCTGAGATTTAATTATTTATTTATTGTCAGAATATCTATAAAACTAACATAATTCATGCATCAAATTAATAAGTTAATATACCTAATATATATCATATTTATGTGTTTGTTCCTCAATTTTCCTATGATGTACCTGCTGGGTTGTTTCGAAGATATTGCAGTGTTTGATGAGATTGACATGAACTCTAGTTAGTTCTATTGAAAATATTCTTGCATTCCCTTCGAGGTAGCCCACAGGTCATGCTGTCTTTTAAAAGTCGGATTCCAAACTACATTGTTCAACTGTTGTACCTTAGACGGTTAAGTGGTGTAAGTTTGGAACCGCCCTCCCTGAAATATTTGCACTAGAATTTGAGTGTCCGGATTTTACATATTGAAACTTTAATAAGGACACTTGGTAAATATACTGATGTTGGAGATTCAACAGTTGTACAATTCAATCATACTGAATTGTATCTAGATGAGTTTATTATGTTAATACGGTTAAAGAGTGTCCGGATTTTACAAAACGACAATACACATGAAGTGGAGATGGAATAGACGCTAGGATACTACACAATGCTTTCAATACTCACTTGACCTCTAGACAAAGGGATAATTTTGACAATATCTCAGGAAGTAGTGGGATTATCGGGAATAAATTACTCTAAATTCCACAAATCGAGATAAAACCTGGCCAGGTGCTTTTTGATACTTTGGGTTATTTTTATATAATTTTTTATGTCAACTTCCCGAGAACCCACGTTCGTCCGTTTGTAGAATGTAGAGTACCCAAAATATGTTATTGTTATATTAATGCCCAACAATTCTAAAGGGACATGTTCTTCAATTAAAGAAAGATTCATGATTTCGATTTAGTTGGGTACAATTTAGCTTTTGGCAGATTTAAAGGCACTTCGTCTAGGATTTAAGTGAAAAAGGAAGTGGAGTTTCACAGCAATGATGATTTGACTACATACTAGAACCGAACTCAGTTGTGGTGGTCTGAGATGGTGATTGTTGACTTATTTTGGTTAACGACGACAAATTCGGATTGCCACAACTTATTAACGACCGATTTAAAGATTGCGACCCCGAGATGAGAGTCTATAAGAGAATTAGTCAGGGCGGAGTTTTAGGACTCAGCCTGTTGAACAAACATTCTGTCCGGAATGTATATATATGGTGTATGAAACTTCATGAAACTTTAGTCTGTTAAACAAACATTCTGCCTAGAATGTATATACACTATACATGAAACTTTAGTCTACTGAACAAACATTCTGTCCGGAATGTATAAACACTATATACGAAACTTTAAAGTATCGTTCACCCGTAATATGTCTTAATTAAAAACGAAGGTTGTTACAAATGGCGCCCCACGTTGGGCGCCATTTGTAACGAACCGACCCTATCGTTTGCTGTTTCGATAGTTGTTTTTAAAGTTTTATGAAGTCTCATAACATGAGGACATTCTAGAAACCCTAGCTTGAATAATCTTGGTCCTAGAACTCCACCCTGGCTCATCTCGGGGTTCATTTTAAAGTCGGTCGACATAAATTATGGCAATCCAGGATGGCTGCCATTGACAAGTAAACATCTGCCATCGTAAGTCACCATAACTTTCCTAAAATGGGTTCGGCGTGTCAGTAGTGTACACGTCTTTTATATTTAAATACATCTCAAAACTCAACACATATATTGGACTTTTAGGGAACACCAAAACAGAAGTATCCAAATAACATTTATTCCTATTGAGAAAACATCATTATGATTAGTAAGTTTCAATATATATAATGCATGACGACACTTATAATCAGATCCATGGACATTAGCTATAAAACAGAAGGTCGTTACAAAAGCTATAAGCAACTATGTTTTAGATTAATGTAATATAGAGTCGTTAGACCTATCCATTTTTAAATCAGACATCCACAATATATAATAGATACAATTCTCTACCCAATCTGTTCATCAACCGTCGAAAACTAGCAATAAACCCAAGTACATACATGTATATAGAACTACAATGTGACCCCAGCTTATGGCATAAGTATATGCCAGCGTTTCAGTTATCCGTTCCAATTGAACAAATTATTAAACCCTCGACATAATTTTTATACCACTTGGAGGTTCACATCTATAAATCAGATAATATCAGGGAATCATGCATTCGTCTAACTATTCGCCCCAAATAGGCAAATTTACGACTGCATGCCAATGATTATGACTTATCGTCAAATAACAACACAGCTTTTGCTAGTCTACACTATCGCAATATAAAACTCAGCACTCTGAATCAAGGTAGAAAATAGATACTATACATGTCGAAGTCCATGATGAAATAAAGGTAACCTCGGAAGGTGATGTTTTAACAGAATTCATAAGTTACATACATTCGAATATTTCCAACAGAAATATGACACTTATTTCATAAACAATATCAATGCGATATGAATACGCATGTCTTACAATTAATGCAGGTCATGGCTTCAAAGTGCTATAGATATATGGGGTCTGAAACTCGCTACACATCACTGCATGTACCATTCTATGATCGGCCATATATGCAATGTCATTTTAGTTCGAATACAAAACATTTCTTTACTTATCCGTATGCATTATTCTATAATTTAGTTTCATACAATACATGCTCATGTTTATACTAAAATATCGATAAAATGATAGCCATACCTCACGTTAGTTTTCACGAAAGTACAGGCCGACAGGACAGTTTAGAAGTAAACAAATACAACCAAATAAATTAAATATGGCCTAAATAATGAACTAGGTATCACAATAGAGATGTGGTCTTTCAATTTATAAAGTTTCCGAAAGGTTTAGTATTAGAAATATAGCAGATGGCAAAGAATTTTGGAGAGAGATATTTCATGTGTCCTTACCTCAGAAAACTGTCACCGGAAGTGATGATAATAACAAAGCAGTAGACTGTGTTAAAATAAATTAGTCTATCAGACTGGTTATGAGTGGAAGTATAAGAAAATACCCAATTTATCTCCTAACAAAAATGAAGTGAAAGCGTGGAGCGTCACATATATTTGGCAGCTGCCTTTCAACCTTAAGGCAGCTACAAAGCAGCTACGCTACTGCAAGTGGGATATCTACAACGGTATGTGATCTCTTGTGACAAACGGAGACCCTACCATATATGCATCGTTGTTCAAGTCGGCTTTTCCAGTACAGGGTGTGGACTATATGTTTAAGCCGGTCCGTAGCCATGTTTTGCCCAGCGACGTGCCGTGCGTTGAACTTCTTTAATCATTCCGGGGGTTGGGGAGTGGGGGATGGGTTTTGGGGGATACTACCGTAATGGTGTCCTTCAGAAAAACTGTGAACATTCTACTCAAATAATTTGTTAAATAATGAACAATGTTGAAATCAATTTATCTCTTAAAAATGGATTCATAATTTCATGATTTTGTATCCCGCGTGAACATTAATTTGCAACGCCGATTCTTCATATTTTAGCGAATACGGTGTACTTTGTTAATTTTGGAGAAAAAAAAGTACTCTTTTTCTGACTGACTTTAAATTTTGGTTTTTAATAGTAGACATGTCAATGAACACTTTCATAATAAAAAAATCATTCTCGTTGTTAAAACTCAATTTTTTCGCTATTTTTTCGGATTCAAAAAATTAGCATTGCAATCATATGTATATTTTCACCATCCTCATTTCCTTTCCCGACGTACCGTTGCAATTTGGTTTGTTAAAACCTATTTTGAGCACTCCGGAATAAACCAAAAGCATGTATAGATCAGAAATTTAATCTGAAATGCATGGATACATACATTTGAAATATATGTATTGAAATAATGGAATTATTTCATTTTTTGTGTACCCGGTCGCGCCTGTAAATGTATATGCATTTTGCCGTCCTTGAGTCTGTGGGTCATGTTAGTTAATTTTGGGAATAAAAAGTACTTGTCTCCGATTTCATTGAAATTTTGCATGGACAGAGGAAAGATTTATGTACGCGTACATGTATTTGTTTTTATTCTCGCTTCTAAAATGACGAAATAAATCGATTTTGATTTAAAAGTACATTGTCGGCAATTTAACCCTTAAAACAAACTAAATTCATCCCTTTGAAAAATACCTTTAACTATTAATGGGAATTACACGAAGTGTACACCAAGTATGTTCGACCAACGTAGTTTGTGAATATTATTACCTTAATAACGATCTGTGATTGTGTTTTGTCATAATAACAGTTTATAAATAAAAGGTGTATAAATTTGACCAGTGAAAATGTTCCCGATAATGTCATTTTGTTATCGATTTTATCACGTGACCTTGTTTGATAAATATTCCTACGCCATAGGGCTGGCATTCCTACTGTTGTGGATATTTCCCGTTTTGTTCTTGAATAGAACTCTTCCGTTTTTGGACCATACAAAGTCGACTTCGTCGGGCATTTTCTTTCTGATGCATGTCAATACTTGCTGGTTGATGAAGGTCAGGTCTTCATTTATGAATATGCCCGTGCCTCTAAACGCCTTTTTCTTTAGCATGACTAAGTCTCGTTTCATTCTGCTCACACATTTTACAATGATTTGCCTATTCTGGCCGCCTGTTTTCTTACCTAATCGGTGGGCAATATCGAAATAATTCTTAAGTAGGTTTAGATTCTCGATTTTGTTGTTTAACAACTCTAGAACACCATTAACCGTTTGATCGGGTGTTTCATCTCCAATTTCAGTTACTCCGTTTATTCGAATGTTGTTCCGTCTACCATACTGTTCAAGATCATTTATATTTTCTGAAGTTGTATCATGTATGATTTCTATTTTCTTTTTTTAGAGTTATGTTTTCAGACTTTTGACTTTGTATGACTGTATTAAGTTCTTCAACTTTCTTTCTAAGCTTGTCATTTTCCTGCTCCTTGTCAAAGAGTTTTCCTTCAAGAATATCTATCCTCTGTGATACAGATTTCAGGAACTCTTCTTTCATTTGATGGAACGTTTCTCTAATTAGTTGTTTGAAAGTATCGTCATCTTTTGTTATAACATTTGACATTTTACTGTTTATATCCAACAACTGCTTTGTTATTTGATGTAGGTCGGTACTTCCGACACCTTTTGGCTTTGTTTCTCAGTCATACTTTTAATTTTAAGTTTGTCTTTTGTTTCTTCAGTTTTACTTATGTGTTTTGCCTTGTTTCTTTTTCTCTGTTTTGTCCTTTTTTACATCAGGGTTATTGCTGCTTGTATCTAACTCAATAATGAATTAATGCTCAAGTCGCGTTTTCTCTTCCTTTCTATTTCATCGTCAATGTCCCTTTCCGATGTGCTAGACATCACTTTTTTGAGCAGTATAGTTTGATACATTTTGACCGTGACTCACGTGTCAGTATATAATACTGTATATAATTACATTGCGAGGTATACTACTGTATCTATACTACGATCATTGATACGATGCGTCTAATCTTCACTAACTGTTCAGCCCACGCTTTAAAGAATTTACATTCTCATTTTCTAATGGCTATTTATGCAATTTCTTACTGATTTCTTAAATTTCAGTTACTGCAAAAATATGAACCACAGTATCCATAAATAGTATATCCAAATTTCCAGGAATTTCCATTTAGCACTATGTTCATTTTAATTATTTTTTATCACACACATTTTGTTTACATTTTGTACATGCTGGTACCCAACGCTTATTTTCAAATACTTGCTTTCAACAGTTTAAACTATTCAAACTCTTTCCTTTTCAATCGAAACCAATCGGCCTAAATGTAAATTTAACATTTATAGTTCATTATACGGTTCAAGCTCGAGCATAATTTAAAGGCTCAATGTTCGTTATCGCGTGCCAACCGTATGTCTCCGATAGCTCAGAAGTTAAGGCTCTCGCACAGTACGCTAAACGTCATGGGTTCAGGTCCCGATTGATGATATTTAGAACTACTGTTTGCACATCTAGCTTGAAGAAAAGACATGTTTTTTTTATAATGAGAAGTATTTGAAAACATTGGTACTATTCTGTCGCATTTATAATTTCTAATCCAGCCTAAATAGTACAGTTATCTTCCGGTTAAATAAAACAGCACATTTCATATTTTAATAATAAAAAAATAGTAAAACCTTGTTAAATAAATAGTCTGTGTCTAAATTGGTGAACATACTTTTGTATCGCTGTGAACTAATGAATCCGAAATATAGAGGTCAATTACAAGTTTTGAATATCAGCTATTATTAGTGGCATATTGATCATACTAAATCAGTAAGTTCCATTTATTAACCTGACTTCAGGAAATTCGCCAGAAAAGGATACGACCCTTTAGTATTACAGCGCACTTCATGCTTGGTGACTGACCCCTCTAGAACCTTGTGGTACTCCATGATTGCACATATGAAACCCTGAAAGTGGAGGTTTGTGCATGAACCTTCGTCTCTCGGATTGTCTGGTCGTACCCGAGATTGGTTTCCTCTTGGGCAGCAAATGCTGTGTTTTTTCAGTTCCAGAATCCAATTATAGATGCAGCTACCTATATAGATATAAACGGTGAACAGGAAAAGTAGCATTACAGGACGACAACCACAAACACACACAGAAACAAAGAACAACTGTAAATAAAAGACCAAATAGGACATCACAAACACGAACGGCTTGACAATAGTGCTACCACATTGGAACGACCAGTGGCAAAAAAAGTTGACCCGTAATAATATTAAAGCGTTTTTTACCTACGGCAGTTTAGACAATTACACTATGTGAATTTGTCAAGAAGTTTGTGAAGCACTCATCTTCCTATTAGATAATATTTTCGTCAGGTATGGAACTACCGTTTATAGACAAACTGTTGGTATCACTATTGGTACGAACTGTGCACCCCTTGTCGTAGATTTCTTTTTATACTGCTATTAAAGAGATTTCATTTTGAGTCTTTCACCAGATACCAAGGCAGATGTTATTGAAACGTTTAATGACACCTCTCGGTATCTGGATGACATATTGAACACTGACAACCCTTTCTTTTCTACTATGGTTAATAGTATATACCCTAAAGAACTTCAACGCAACACAGCTAATATTGTTGATACTAACGCTTCTTTTATCGTTTTACATCGCTCCATTAAAAATGGTGAAATAATTAGCAAATTATAGGACAAGAAAGATGATTTTAATTTTGATATTGTTAATGTTCTATGAGCAACTTCTTATGGTGCTTATGTGTCTTAACGTATTCGATTTTCTAGAGCGTGTACTCGAGTTGAGTACTTTAATATTCGCAATCTTTGTATAACTAAAACGATACTCCATCAGGGCTACCGTTACTGTAAACTTCGTAAAACCATTGGTAAATGTTATTATCGTAACCCTGATCTTCTTTCCAAATATAAAAGTAATTTAAGAACTCTTCTGCGGCAGGGGCTGTCACAACCTGACTTCTTTGTTGACGTGATTTACAAACTTCGTAAGATCCTTGGTCATGATCACTTTCATACTATCTTTGTTAGAAGGTTTGTCAAAGGATGTTTTGACTCTATCATTTTGCAACGCACTGCATGCTTGGTGGTGGGCCCCTCTTTAATTGTGCGATGATTGGTCAGGTTGTGGACCCTGTGATCACGTCTACCTCAATCCCAAAAGGACGGTGCCGGTTCATGTTTGTCTGCAACCTTGTCTCGTCGTGCCCTCACCGGTTTGTTCTCTTGTCGCTCTACCAAGTCATTGATTACCTTCTATGTGGCTTTCTAGGCTGTAGTCTTTTTGTATTTATATATACATGAGCATTTTTGTGTTTTACTCATATTGCCTATTAATGCTGCCTTGTTGGTTAGATGATAGATCATGGCGGGGATTTCTTTATTTACTCGGTCCCATTTTATTGGAATGACAGTAGGGTAAGCGTGAGGTTTGGTGCACCCTAGAACCTGGTTTAAACCCCAGCGGCCTTTTTCTTAATTTATTTTGGTCTATTAAATATTCAGGAGACATTCTAAAAAGTAAAATTTGCCTTCTGCCCAGTCATGAATTTTGACATTGTGGCTTTCTATGCTTCTGTTGTTTATATTTTATATACCTGCTCATTTATTTGCTTTCCTTATATTTCGTGTTAATGCTGCCTTGTTTTTTAGATATTACAACCTGGCAGGCATATCTTTATTTACACTGTACCGTTTATTGGGATGAAATAAGGGTAAGAGTGAGGTTTTTTGCACCCCGGAACCTGGTTTAAACCCCAGCGGTCTTTTTCGCCCCTGACCGTTCCAAGGTGGTAACCATATTGTCAACCCTTGTATGTTTGTGAGGTTTTATCTTGCCTTTTCTTCATTTTTATATAGGTGTTCTTCGTTTCTTTGTGTGTTTGTGGTTGACTGTCGTCCTTGAATGCTTCTTTTCCTGCTCGATTGGTATATCTGCTTTTAATGAGTCGATAGTTTCTTCGAAATATAGGTAAC